>JAQSNX010007028.1:0-37936 GCA_029532605.1 Oreochromis grahami
CCCATGACCAAAGACAATCGAGGTGATGTTGATGATGAAGTTGCCTTAAAATATTTGAAACCTGATTTTTCAACATAAGCAATGTAGTAAAACAACCGAGTCTTTGGATGGGCACATTTGTTTCCTCAGCTGGAGAAGAGTTGGACGAGAGACTATTGAAAGCTTAGAAAAATCCAGTGGATGTCGAAGAGCGGATTGCGCATGTTTTCAGCTATTTTGTGGACCAGCTTCTCTTTAGTCTGCATTATCTTTTATTTAAATTAGGTGCTCAGGTATGACATTCTGGGTTTCCTGGGTTGCACAGTCTATAGTGGCAGATCTGAAGCATCTTTTAGTGCCTCGTAAACACATGACACTCCCTCCTGCTCTTCATCTCAACACCCTGAAATGTTAAAACAAACTTAATTTCCAAATAGGGGAAAAGGTGATAGTCATTCCTAAACACTGCACAGCATTCTTTAAATGTTTAAGTTTGGATAACTTTGATTTCTTTTGATTGTTTCACTTTGACTGATTGACTTGAGGCAGCATTAAGAGAGCTGAGTGGCCAGAGGCCAGGCCCTGAATTATTGCATAAATGGTTTAATTGCTGTTTTCCACTTCAGGAAAAACACATCAGGTTGAGACAAAAGACTCGAGACGTAACAGTTGTACTTAAAACCAGAGCCGCTGCATCAGCCACACGTGATTTCTACTTGTTCTTTTTATTTTTAGATGATAATTTTTCCTCCATTGGATCAAGTTTTCTTTTCTTTTTTTAAAATTTTATTTTCCCTGCAGCTTTTTTCAGCTATCAGTGAGAGTGCTTTCCTTTTCCTGATATTTGAAGGGGAGAAAAAGACAAAAAATGTGCTTTGTGGGTTTTGGGACACAAGCTTTGGCTTCTTTTATGTGAACATGAAGGCTTTTTCCCTGTATTTTTAACAAGTGAGGAATGTTTTCCTTTCTTATCATAAATGAAGTCAGCTGTAAAATTTCCCACACGCTGCATATGCTTGTTGGAGCGCTTTAGTAACCAAATTCAAAGGAATTTAATCAAAAATGAAAAGAAGAAAAAAGAATTTGTAGGTTTTTTACTCCCAAAAATCATCAAGCATGTTGAATGGTTACCACATTTTTTTTTTTGTCTATGTATCTGGCTTCTGGCTCTAATTCAGCTCTTCTGCTAAAGTATGTGTTACTTTTTAAGCGCTAATAATGACCCTGTGAATGAATGAATTCATCCTGTCTTAATGTTAAACACATGCAGTGAATCTGTTGGTTGCTGTTACATATGAATGTGGTTTGTAGGTAGGTGGAGTAGATGGAAACCCTTCATGAATAAAGCCTGCAGTTCACACAAGCATTCACTTTATTTATTAACCGCTCTGCTTTCTTTTCTTTTCGTGACACTGGTTTAAATATGGTGGCTGATTTGGCTGTTAATATTTTGGCCCTTGGTCATGTAAATGTGGTTGGACTATGCATGTTTATACTTAACTTTGCTCTGTAGTAGAACGCTGTTGTATAAGGAAAGAGTAATGTTTAAGAAGAAAATGTGGGATTCCTTTAATTTTGCTTTTATTAAAAACTATTGAACACTGAAAAGGCCAATAGTTTGTTTTGTTTTGGGTTTTTTATGATTTTTGTTTTTGTTTCTTTAGAACTGGCTGTAATATGTACAGTTACCTAAAGCCACCTTTTGCTATATCATTATGATTTTTGTCTTCATTTACTTCAGTTATTCGGTTTATGTAAAGATTGAAGGGTGTAGAGTGGAATGTAAGCATTTAATTTATTATGTTCTGTTTGTAATACTTTAATAAAGTTTCGAAAATATGGAAAAAGTAATAAAAGTCACTTATAGTTAACCAGAGCTGGCTTTGGTCTAATCTTTAAATGTGGACTGATTGATACCAACATGACATGATTAGATATTCTGATTTTATTATGTAGTCCGTTGAATTGTCTTACTTTTTTTGGAAATGGGGGGAAAAAAATACAACAAACACACTATGAAAAGTGCATGAAAGTTTTTGCATGACTGTCACATCTGCTTTATTCTTAGCCTGTAGCACAGAGAGACGGGTACATTTACATTCCTGGATGCCAAAAAACATGAAAAAAGAATTCCCATGAAAAGCTGAATAGTATGTTTTGTGTTAACTAATGTGGAAAATAAAAATCGCTGTGATTTAGTGGTCAATTAAATGTGTTCAGTATTTGCAAATTGATTCATCTCATAAATCATGACCCACTGGCTCTCGTTATAGGTTAAAAATATCGACCCTGCATTTACTTGGTATCGGATCGATATCAAAACTTACAGTATCGGGCAGTACCGCTGATCTTTGCCTTCATAAAGGCAGGTTTGACGCCCTTCACCGTAACTTTTCTACTAAGGGCACATTTCATTTTCTATTGAACGTCTTTTTATAACTATAAGCACTCCTGCTGCTCCTATATTCAGTGCGGTACGGTAGACTTTACGGAAACAGTGTTCCTCCTTTTTCTGCAGCTTTTCTTGCACAGTCGCATTAATCGCAGCTCTTCGGAAAGGTCGGCAGCAAGCTGAAAAATCTGGGAAGCATGTCTGTGCTCAACAGAAAGGTCGTTAACACCGTGTCGGCCCCGGCTGCCATCGGCCCATACAGGTGAGACGTGTAGGCTATGTTCGAATAGAGCACAAGGACAGTCCGATGTTTGATCAGGGGCGGCTCTTACAGTTCAGTGAACTCAGAGAGAACCAAAGTTAAAAGTTTCTCAGTGGGGCAAAGGGACCCCAGCAGAGCATGAAACCGAGTAAGGTAGACAAGCAGGTGGCTTAAAATGGCTTCAATTCGTCGCCAAATCATCTACACACAAAAGCTCCCTGTGAGGCAGGAATATACAGGTAAGGGCAGGTGTCGAAGAAAGTGCTGGGACTTTGGGAAGTGCTTAAAACTTGTTCTGAATCCATCATAACTCGATCAAAGTTCACACATGGTTTATAATTTATTTTTAATAACTAACTTCCCAAGACCAAGACAGCTTGTGTCAAAATTTGATTGATGACCCTAGCCTTGACCTTTTGACCCCTCCCCTCCCCCACCGGAAGTGTGTAATTCGATCCCCCCTCCCCCACAGGAAGTGTGTAATTTGATCCCTAAGCGTGACGAATTGCATCAGCAGCTTGTGTCAAAATTTGATTGATGACCCTAGCCTTGATTTGACCCCTCCCCTCCCCCACAGGAAGTGTGTAATTCCCCTCCCCCACAGGAAGTGTGTAATATGATCCATAATCGAGCCACCTGTTGTGAAAAAAAAAAAAAAAAAAGTTTTTAGAGGGAGGGGGGAGGGAGGAGAATAAAAACAGAGAGGGCGGCGCACTATGCGCAGACGCAAGATGGATCCTTTCATTCTGCAGCCCTCTGTACTTGGACGGGGAAGAGATCTGGGGATCAGAGAGGGAGGGGTTCCTGAGACATGGGGGTGACGCAGCTGCTGAGTCAGTGCTGTATAGAGAGACAGAGCAGCAGTTAGTTTTCCACAAATTCATAGTTTGAATGTTTAAATATTATGACAATTTTCTCGGTATTTCTCTTTTCAATAGCGGCTTTATTTTGCTTTCTTATATGACAGGCGCAATAAAATAAAAAAACTTTGAGATTATCTGACTAGTAACAAATTGTATTTTTATAGAGCAGGGTGGAGGCAGACGGTTGTGAAAAGAAGAACTTTCTATCCGCTTGTAACCTACAGGCCGCCCACCTCATTCGTGTAAAAAATGAATATCCCTTAGCGAATACTTAGGATACTTACTTTTACAATTAAAACACCCTCGGATGAGGTATTTTGGTTTTGTGCAGCCCGCTCCTTCTCAGACCAAAGTAAAGAGTTTTTTCTTCATTTTTTGAGCTCCTTTTACATCAGGTTTTCTCATTAGCAGAAAAATAGACGGAAACCCTCAAAGAAAACGGCCTTGTTTTACACACACCGCGGGTCAAGGAGGAGTCAACAGGATCCTTTCATTCTGCAGCCCTCTGTACTTGGACGGGGAAGAGATCTGGGGATCAGAGAGGGAGGGGTTCCTGAGACATGGGGGTGACGCAGCTGCTGAGTCAGTGCTGTATAGAGAGACAGAGCAGCAGTTAGTTTTCCACAAATTCATAGTTTGAATGTTTAAATATTATGACAATTTTCTCGGTATTTCTCTTTTCAATAGCGGCTTTATTTTGCTTTCTTATATGACAGGCGCAATAAAATAAAAAAACTTTGAGATTATCTGACTAGTAACGGATTACACATATATAGTGCCGGGTGGAGGTAAGCTACACCAGCGCTTGTAATGGGAAAAGAAAAGAGTGACTTCCTATTGGCTGTAGAGAACCATTTCTTTCAATAGTATTTTACTTTCTTATATTACAGACGCAATAAAGAACCTTTAAGATTATCTGACTAGTAACAAATTGTATTTTTATAGAGCAGGGTGGAGGCAGACGCTTGTGAAAAGAAGAACTTTCTATCCGCTTGTAACCTACAGGCCGCCCACCTCATTCGTGTAAAAAATGAATATCCCTTAGCGAATACTTAGGATACTTACTTTTACAATTAAAACACCCTCGGATGAGGTATTTTGGTTTTGTGCAGCCCGCTCCTTCTCAGACCAAAGTAAAGAGTTTTTTCTTCATTTTTTGAGCTCCTTTTACATCAGGTTTTCTCATTAGCAGAAAAATAGACGGAAACCCTCAAAGAAAACGGCCTTGTTTTACACACACCGCGGGTCAAGGAGGAGTCAACAACCCCTCTCTAATCAATATTAGTATTTCTTAATGCTTGTAATCTAGCAAATAATTTCATACAGGTCTCAACTCCTTGTACGAGTAAAGTAAGCCTTAGTGGGGGAAAAAGCGCGCGCCCGTATTCAGAACTCTATCCCAAATATTTTTATTAAAACACCAGGTATTTTGGTTTTTTGGAGCCACTCCTTATCAGACCAAAAGTAAAGAGTTTTTCTTCATTTTTTTGAGCTCCTTTTACAATGGGTTTTCTCAATAGACAGAAACCCTCAAAGAAAACGGCCTTGTTTTGCACATATCGAGGAGGAGTCAACAACCCCTCTAATCGTTATTAGCATTTCTTAATGCTTGTAATCTAGCAAATAATTTCATATTGGCCTCAACTCAATGTACGTGTAAAATAACCCTTAGTGAAAAAAGCACAGCGCACATATTGAGAACTTGAATAAGTTCCGTCGGTTCATTACCTCCGAGAGATCGGGACGCTTCCTCCGTCTCGTACCATAAACGTATGAGCAAAAAAAAAAAAAAAAAAAAAACCCCCAGAGAATTTATTATTTTGGTAAGAGAGAGAGAGAGAGAGCGAATCGAACAATCTTTTCTACAACACGATATACCACTCCGGGTCAGGAGGGGCGATATAGCACGGACCGGTCAGATGACTACGCCGGATGGAAGCATAACCGGAAGCGTGGCAGGGACTTTCCCTTTGACCTTCATCCTGCTCCATGATCAGCCATATTGCTGTAATGTAACAACAAAGTTAGTTTTTTAAGATCAGACAGATCACAAAACATTCCTCACACGCAGTCACTGAATTAGCATCTGTGGCACAAATAAGCTTCAGGGACTGACTTGTTTTTTAGAACCGACCTTTGACACTTGGATGTTGGCTTAATTTTTTACACAAAGAGAAATTTGACCCTAATAATAAAAAACACGGTGAATACTTACCTCAACTTTGAAGGGTTTTTTCACAGCTATTTATTTAGAAAAAGGTAAACAAGGACACATTTAATGCACATTGCAGAGTACATGAATGGGAATTGCTCCTCTCTATACTTAGACGCCTCCCTAACAAATGCCGAGTCATCGTCTCCATATTGTGTGTCCCACTTTTCGAGTTTCATTAAAGTGTGCACAAGATGTAAAACAATGTATTAGTTTTTTAAGTCCCCGGTCTAACAAGATGCCATTCATTTAGGAGACTAATCATTTTTTTATTTTAAATTGTGCTAACGCAGTAACATTAAAAATAAAACATATTAGAACTCTTTTTTTTGTTGGACACAAGAACAACTCGAGCATATTTTCCGGGAGCCGGCTTACAAGTTTGCCGTGCCCCTGGGGACCAGTGCGAGGTTGTGTGCCGTGGAGGGTCCAGACACTCCCACAGCACAGACTTTGCTATCCGCACAGAGCTTTTCTGGTGTGTCTCATGCAAAAGAGACAATACAGCTCACGGTAAGCCTGTCCTTTATAAATATCTCTTTGATTATTCAAACAGTGTTTAAATTGTGACTCCAAAAACATTTTATCTATGTTAAAATATACAGACGTATATATTTCAAGTTTTTAGCTTAAACAGACTCTTGAGCAAATCTGTAGTGACATAACCAGTGTGCAGCCTAATGTACATCGTTTAAGTGTATGTTTAAGGTACATGAAGCGTACCTCTGAAAACAGTCCATCATTTGTGAATTTACTGATTTATTTTTTTTTTTTTAACCGCAGTTTGTGATGATGAAATTATTGTAGAAAATGTCTTTAAACTATCGCTGTTCCTACTTACTGAGCTACTTCTTTACTATGTTAATAAACAATTTGAACGAGAAAGGATTTAAAGACACAAAAGTAAAAAAATTGTAATGAAATTTATGCGACCGTTCTTCCGAAATCCGACAGAGTGAAAATCCAAGAGCTGCTGCAAGCCTCTGCATTAATGATCTTTCTGTTTCTCTGTGTGTGTGTGTGTGTGTGTGTGTGTGTGTGTGTGTGTGTGTGTGTGTGTGTGTGCTCACAGAGGGGAGGTCACGGCAGGAGTTCCCTGAGTTGACACGTATGAACCATAAAGTCAGTTTGGACTGAGGAGCAGTCGGTAAACTACATTCAGTGTAGACAAAATTACTTTTTATCCAAAGCATGCACAAGAATCCAAATCTCTGTATCACAATGATTTCATTAAAGCCTTATTATTTTATGGGGACAAATCACCGTAGATCATTAATAGGGAACAAAAAAGAAGGATCACATCGGCAATGGGAGACAGAAGTCTTGACACGTGCTTATAACTTATACACACAAAAAAACCCCAGTTACAGCCGGTAAGATTTATGGTATAAACCAGACTTTCACAGTCTGCATCTTTACAGAGGTTTTTTTCTGCTTCTGTTCACTCCTAGTGTGATTAACAAACAACAACCCACAGAGCCCACTAACTATTAGTTGCTTTTTCCCCCTAAACAGTCAGTTGACTGAGAGAAATGCAATCCATTATTGTGAACGCTGAAGGCTCCATAGTCAAACTTGTATTTCCTTAACTTACATCCTATGTCCTGTTTAATCCCTTTGATGGAAAATTGGTTAAACCGTTGCTCAACTTATGTCTGAACGACGGCAGATAATTCTGATGAAACTGACCCCGTAAGCACTTTGCAGCTGAGTCGAGGGCTCGTGCACATAAGGTCAAGGAGGTGTCAGGCGTGAGTGCGGCCTGACATTCCATTTGGGACAGCTGACAGACACATTAGTGCAACTCCTGTATACTGAACATAAGAAAAGTAATGTGTAGTGCTTCTTTTTTTAAAAGCCAAGATTCCAGGGCTCATGCTTATATGGTTCAAAAACAGGTTAGTTTAGCGATCGTGTAACTGTGTCCTTGACCTTTTTACCGGTTTGAGGAGTTGGTTCCCTGGTCCAGATATTTGGGGATGGTTCAAATGCCGAGTCTCCAAATGCAAACAAAAGGATATTTTCCACGTTATTTCTTAAATGTGCATAAATGGGATGTCCGATAAAAGTAATAAAGGATAAATGTAAATCAGTTTTTTAACTGTGCAGACCCACTCCAGTGAAAGCGATAAAAAACTATCATGACTTTAATGAGATTATGAACAAAATGCAATACATTTTGGTTTTTTGCTACATTAACAACTTTTCCAACTCTGATTCTCTGCAGGACCAACACGGACATCGCTCCAGACTGAAATCCAGTTCAGACGACACACGCAACATGTTCAAGCTTGCACGGAGGCCTTTCAGTCAATGTAAGAAGAGAGATTGCTATTCTGTCTTTTACATCGCTACAAAGGGAGGACTAAATGCCAAAAAAGAGAAAAGTTTTTTAAAAAATGACGCTTTAAAACAGTTCGAGTATCTTTGTGTTTACGGGGAGAAGGGAATAACTGCGGCCGAGGCTCTGAAAAGAGACGGTCGCTTCGCCGATGACCTGGGCTACTTTGAGCTGGTTAACATCGACGACGAACGTAAGACCGAGTGCACAGACATAATCGATTGTCTGGACAATAAGAAATTCCGGATATGTTTTCCACAGGGAGCAGATACGGACGTAGCCATCCCAGGGCAGCAGAAACCTCCACAATCATCAAATAATGCAAAGCGCAGCGGTGGAATGACATCGGTCTTAGATGTAGCACGACAGAACGGATTGAGTCCAACAACGTCAATCAAAGAAACGGGCAGCAGCGTTGACCGTAAGGAGGTTTACGGTCTACTTTGTCGGCAGTACCCGCGTCTGAAACGATGGATGGAGAGTAGATTCCCTAAAAATTCTTTTCTGGAAGCGCTGAAGTACAGGAAGGAGAGCTTTGGAAAGAGCCGGCAGCCTTTTACTGAAATTCACAGCGTTATGTTGCTGCTCGAACTGAGCGAGTCAGTTTGTCTCATAACCGGTTCCTTCATAAAGCAAGGCACAGGCTTTGTGCTATTTGACAACTTTGTCTTGACCAACGCCCGCTTATTCGACTACTGGGTTAAATCAAACACACCTAACTGGCGTGAATTTGTAAACGTTACCGTGGTCTTTAACTTTGAAGACCAAGAGTCAGACAGGAACAACCTCGACGCTAAGGTGTTTATCGGCGACGATAAGTTAGATTATGTCATACTTAAGCTGGAAACAGAGAAAGTACCGCCGGGGCTCCTTAAGAGATTTGGGCCTGTACCTTCAGACGGCGAGGCCTGTGTCGTCGGACACCCGGGAGGAGGAGTGAAAAAAATGAGTCCTACGTGGGTTGTGGAGAAAGCGAGGCGAGAGCATGCTGAGAATAATGAAAATGTAGAAGACTGCGAGGAATTTTGCTGTCTTTGTGAAATCAATCAGCAGATCAAAAACGACCCGTATGAAAATATCTACGTCACCTACAACACTCTCATGTACCACGGCTCTTCCGGCTCCCCGGTTTTCGATGCCGACGGACGAGTGTTTGGTTTGCACAGCGGCGGGTTTTTCTACGGGTTTCCCAACCTTAGCGAGAATGTGATTGAGTACGCCTTTCCTCTGCTCACTATATTTGAAAACTTTGTGGCTAATCTGAAGAAAGATGGGTATGGGGAGGTGTTGGAAAGAGTTGAGGAGGAAGCGAAGGGAAATCCTCACCTAGAAAACATTATAGCCTCTGTTGTGGGGTCAAAGCAAGGCAAACCCGACGCGTTGTTGCACGAAGTTGAGAGTACAACAGATTCTGAGGAGATGGCTGTGTAGAGACAGAATGATCGCAGTAGTTTGTCTGCCTGTTTTGTACAGACGAACTCTTATTTTACAAATTTTCACTCGTTATCATTATATCGACAAAGGGTATGGGGCTCTTGACAACCATTTTCACAGTTTTTGGAAAAAGCGAGGACAATTTGTGTTTCCTTTTTTTTTTTTATTTTATCGTAGTTTTGTTTTTAGTTTTGACAGACATTTAACATAAACTTGTTTCTTTTATGAGCCTTTAAGATTAGTTGAGTGACCGCATGAGTTTTCATTGCTCAACTAGTGTAATGAAATCAGTTTTTCTACTTTGTGTGTGTGTGTGTGTGACCTCACTGTAGATGCTTAAGACGTTGTATGCATTCAAGTAAAGTTTGGGATTTATTAAAGGCTGTTTGGATACAGCTTCTGTTTTGAGGCTGCGAGGTTTTTTATTTATTTCACATCCCCCCAAAAACACCATTTTTAAAGATATGTTCTTGCATTGTATTTTTATTTTCTGAAGTCTCGTTTCTTCAGACCACGCCCTCTAATGCTCACGCTGTCTCTGCGTATCTACCTCTTCACCGAGATCACAACCTGTCAGTTTTTGGCCGGCGGTCATGGGTTCCTTCCAATAATATGACGCGAGACTGGCGCTTTATTAAAGAAGGCACGTATTAACAGCACAAACACTACAAACAAAATGGCTTCCTTTTATAGTCTACCTACCTATGATATGAAGGCTGTGAGTATGGGGGTTATCTAATCAAAATGAAAACATTAACATACATTAGAGCACGTAACAAACATATACATATTTCCAAAAAACGTACTTTAAACAAATCAATAACATATGCTTCAACCGTTACTATCTAACCACTCTCCCCTAACCCGGCACACTGGTCTGCTCCAGGAGCTCTTAAGCAGGTGATTAAGCCGCTTCCACATCCTGCAAGAAGCAACCGGGACAGGTGACTACTTTTACAAATTCTCTTTTTTACATATCTTTAGGTTACCGACAAATGATTGAATGTAAGCTGCTCTACCTTTGACTCTTTTCTGACACAGGTAGGATGGACCTTGTCGCTTCACAAGTTGTCGTTTTAATCCTGCATCCAAAAAAACCCTAATAAGAACCAGTGCGTAATTGTTTTTATTACATTATTTTTAATTCCCAATCAATCAATTAATTAATAAAAATGCAAACAAGAAGCAAGCTAAAAAACTGAGGAGATCGGGCCTTTGCGATTGCTGCGCCTAAACTTTGGAACAGTCTGCCTCTTGAAATTAGGATCTCCAACACTTGACAGTTTTAAACCCCGCTTGAAAATACATTTTTAATCTTTAGCTTTTAATTGTAACAGAGTTTTGTTCTGTACTTTGTCTGTATTTGATTTGCTTTTTTTACTATGTAAAGCATTATGGTCAGCCCATGTTGTTTTTACATGTGCTTATAAATTGATTGAACAGAGAAAACTGTCACTGTTCTGGGTCAGTTTTGACCCAGTATTTTGAGTTTTCATATTTTTAGTTTGATTTTGTATTTTTGGATATTTTCTTGATCTATTTGATGATGATGTTCTATGTTCCAGCCTATTCTGGTTTATGTTTAATTCTGCCCGTGTTAAGTCTGTATTTCTTAGTCTGCATCCTTGTGTATTGTTTCCTGTTTTATTTTGAAGGATTGTGTCTTATGTCAGTATGATCAGCTTTGCTCCTCCTGTCTCGTGTGTGTGTGTGTGTGTGTGTGTGTGTGTGTGTGTGTTCTACTTAGTGTTTTCATAGTCGGGTTCTGTTTAGTTTGGTGCCAGCAATAAAGCTGAGGTTTTCAGTCACATTTCCGTCTCTGACTCCTGCACTTGGATCCACATCTCCACCTGCCCGCACACAGAGCCCTGACAAAAACACTCGCCTCTAAGTTTTCATTCATGGTGATAACAATCCAACTTTTGGGACAAGCACGGTGATAAGTTGTTTGTTTTGCCTGCCAATAAATAGTTATCGGTACTATTTACTTCTCCCCCTTCAAAGGGAGGAAGGAGCAGCAGCAGGATAAATCAAACTTGTGTACTTGTGGTAAAGGGCTTCATCTGTGAAAGGCTGTATTTGAAAAATGTTTGGTTTGCCATTTTGTATTTCAGGATGGCTTTCCATTCTTAATAGCCAGTGACTGAACCTTGCTCATATAAGCACGGATACTCTGATACTCTACTCAGGGCCACAGTCGCATAATCAAATTCTGCACTGGAAGGATGCATTTTTGTATTCGACCATTTCTGATACCTAACTCTGCAATATATCAGATTTCAGTTTGGTACTAGGATGCAGGGCAGTACCATTGTTAAGTAAGGCTCGGTTTCCTTGTTCTAACAGCAGCTCATAATTAATCTCAGGTAGTTGGAATTTTAGGGGGGTGCAATGGAAACCAGGGCATTTTTATTAATTAATTGATTGATTGGGAATTAAAAATAATGTAATAAAAACAATTACGCACTGGTTCTTATTAGGGTTTTTTTGGATGCAGGATTAAAACGACAACTTGTGAAGCGACAAGGTCCATCCTACCTGTGTCAGAAAAGAGTCAAAGGTAGAGCAGCTTACATTCAATCATTTGTCGGTAACCTAAAGATATGTAAAAAAGAGAATTTGTAAAAGTAGTCACCTGTCCCGGTTGCTTCTTGCAGGATGTGGAAGCGGCTTAATCACCTGCGTAAGAGCTCCTGGAGCAGACCAGTGTGCCGGGTTAGGGGAGAGTGGTTAGATAGTAACGGTTGAAGCATATGTTATTGATTTGTTTAAAGTACGTTTTTTGGAAATATGTATATGTTTGTTACGTGCTCTAATGTATGTTAATGTTTTCATTTTGATTAGATAACCCCCATACTCACAGCCTTCATATCATAGGTAGGTAGACTATAAAAGGAAGCCATTTTGTTTGTAGTGTTTGTGCTGTTAATACGTGCCTTCTTTAATAAAGCGCCAGTCTCGCGTCATATTATTGGAAGGAACCCATGACCGCCGGCCAAAAACTGACAGGTTGTGATCTCGGTGAAGAGGTAGATACGCAGAGACAGCGTGAGCATTAGAGGGCGTGGTCTGAAGAAACGAGACTTCAGAAAATAAAAATACAATGCAAGAACATATCTTTAAAAATGGTGTTTTTGGGGGGATGTGAAATAAATAAAAAACCTCGCAGCCTCAAAACAGAAGCTGTATCCAAACAGCCTTTAATAAATCCCAAACTTTACTTGAATACATACAACGTCTTAAGCATCTACAGTGAGGTCACACACACACACACACAAAGTAGAAAAACTGATTTCATTACACTAGTTGAGCAATGAAAACTCATGCGGTCACTCAACTAATCTTAAAGGCTCATAAAAGAAACAAGTTTATGTTAAATGTCTGTCAAAACTAAAAACAAAACTACGATAAAATAAAAAAAAAAAAGGAAACACAAATTGTCCTCGCTTTTTCCAAAAACTGTGAAAATGGTTGTCAAGAGCCCCATACCCTTTGTCGATATAATGATAACGAGTGAAAATTTGTAAAATAAGAGTTCGTCTGTACAAAACAGGCAGACAAACTACTGCGATCATTCTGTCTCTACACAGCCATCTCCTCAGAATCTGTTGTACTCTCAACTTCGTGCAACAACGCGTCGGGTTTGCCTTGCTTTGACCCCACAACAGAGGCTATAATGTTTTCTAGGTGAGGATTTCCCTTCGCTTCCTCCTCAACTCTTTCCAACACCTCCCCATACCCATCTTTCTTCAGATTAGCCACAAAGTTTTCAAATATAGTGAGCAGAGGAAAGGCGTACTCAATCACATTCTCGCTAAGGTTGGGAAACCCGTAGAAAAACCCGCCGCTGTGCAAACCAAACACTCGTCCGTCGGCATCGAAAACCGGGGAGCCGGAAGAGCCGTGGTACATGAGAGTGTTGTAGGTGACGTAGATATTTTCATACGGGTCGTTTTTGATCTGCTGATTGATTTCACAAAGACAGCAAAATTCCTCGCAGTCTTCTACATTTTCATTATTCTCAGCATGCTCTCGCCTCGCTTTCTCCACAACCCACGTAGGACTCATTTTTTTCACTCCTCCTCCCGGGTGTCCGACGACACAGGCCTCGCCGTCTGAAGGTACAGGCCCAAATCTCTTAAGGAGCCCCGGCGGTACTTTCTCTGTTTCCAGCTTAAGTATGACATAATCTAACTTATCGTCGCCGATAAACACCTTAGCGTCGAGGTTGTTCCTGTCTGACTCTTGGTCTTCAAAGTTAAAGACCACGGTAACGTTTACAAATTCACGCCAGTTAGGTGTGTTTGATTTAACCCAGTAGTCGAATAAGCGGGCGTTGGTCAAGACAAAGTTGTCAAATAGCACAAAGCCTGTGCCTTGCTTTATGAAGGAACCGGTTATGAGACAAACTGACTCGCTCAGTTCGAGCAGCAACATAACGCCGTGAATTTCAGTAAAAGGCTGCCGGCTCTTTCCAAAGCTCTCCTTCCTGTACTTCAGCGCTTCCAGAAAAGAATTTTTAGGGAATCTACTCTCCATCCATCGTTTCAGACGCGGGTACTGCCGACAAAGTAGACCGTAAACCTCCTTACGGTCAACGCTGCTGCCCGTTTCTTTGATTGACGTTGTTAGACTCAATCCGTTCTGTCGTGCTACATCTAAGACCGATGTCATTCCACCGCTGCGCTTTGCATTATTTGATGATTGTGGAGGTTTCTGCTGCCCTGGGATGGCTACGTCCGTATCTGCTCCCTGTGGAAAACATATCCGGAATTTCTTATTGTCCAGACAATCGATTATGTCTGTGCACTCGGTCTTACGTTCGTCGTCGATGTTAACCAGCTCAAAGTAGCCCAGGTCATCGGCGAAGCGACCGTCTCTTTTCAGAGCCTCGGCCGCAGTTATTCCCTTCTCCCCGTAAACACAAAGATACTCGAACTGTTTTAAAGCGTCATTTTTTAAAAAACTTTTCTCTTTTTTGGCATTTAGTCCTCCCTTTGTAGCGATGTAAAAGACAGAATAGCAATCTCTCTTCTTACATTGACTGAAAGGCCTCCGTGCAAGCTTGAACATGTTGCGTGTGTCGTCTGAACTGGATTTCAGTCTGGAGCGATGTCCGTGTTGGTCCTGCAGAGAATCAGAGTTGGAAAAGTTGTTAATGTAGCAAAAAACCAAAATGTATTGCATTTTGTTCATAATCTCATTAAAGTCATGATAGTTTTTTATCGCTTTCACTGGAGTGGGTCTGCACAGTTAAAAAACTGATTTACATTTATCCTTTATTACTTTTATCGGACATCCCATTTATGCACATTTAAGAAATAACGTGGAAAATATCCTTTTGTTTGCATTTGGAGACTCGGCATTTGAACCATCCCCAAATATCTGGACCAGGGAACCAACTCCTCAAACCGGTAAAAAGGTCAAGGACACAGTTACACGATCGCTAAACTAACCTGTTTTTGAACCATATAAGCATGAGCCCTGGAATCTTGGCTTTTAAAAAAAGAAGCACTACACATTACTTTTCTTATGTTCAGTATACAGGAGTTGCACTAATGTGTCTGTCAGCTGTCCCAAATGGAATGTCAGGCCGCACTCACGCCTGACACCTCCTTGACCTTATGTGCACGAGCCCTCGACTCAGCTGCAAAGTGCTTACGGGGTCAGTTTCATCAGAATTATCTGCCGTCGTTCAGACATAAGTTGAGCAACGGTTTAACCAATTTTCCATCAAAGGGATTAAACAGG
Source organism: Oreochromis grahami (assembly GCA_029532605.1). Lineage (NCBI taxonomy): Eukaryota > Metazoa > Chordata > Actinopteri > Cichliformes > Cichlidae > Oreochromis > Oreochromis grahami. The sequence continues at coordinate 15,235 of JAQSNX010007028.1, forward strand.
ACATAGGATGTAAGTTAAGGAAATACAAGTTTGACTATGGAGCCTTCAGCGTTCACAATAATGGGTTGCATTTCTCTCAGTCAACTGACTGTTTAGGGGGAAAAAGCAACTAATAGTTAGTGGGCTCTGTGGGTTGTTGTTTGTTAATCACACTAGGAGTGAACAGAAGCAGAAAAAAACCTCTGTAAAGATGCAGACTGTGAAAGTCTGGTTTATACCATAAATCTTACCGGCTGTAACTGTTTTTGTTTTTTGTGTTTTAAGTTATAAGCACGTGTCAAGACTTCTGTCTCCCATTGCCGATGTGATCCTTCTTTTTTGTTCCCTATTAATGATCTACGGTGATTTGTCCCCATAAAATAATAAGGCTTTAATGAAATCATTGTGATACAGAGATTTGGATTCTTGTGCATGCTTTGGATAAAAAGTAATTTTGTCTACACTGAATGTAGTTTACCGACTGCTCCTCAGTCCAAACTGACTTTATGGTTCATACGTGTCAACTCAGGGAACTCCTGCCGTGACCTCCCCTCTGTGACACACACACACACACACACACACACACAAGGAGAGAAACAGAAAGATCATTAATGCAGAGGCTTGCAGCAGCTCTTGGATTTTCACTCTGTCGGATTTCGGAAGAACGGTCGCATAAATTTCATTACAATTTTTTTACTTTTGTGTCTTTAAATCCTTTCTCGTTCAAATTGTTTATTAACATAGTAAAGAAGTAGCTCAGTAAGTAGGAACAGCGATAGTTTAAAGACATTTTCTACAATAATTTCATCATCACAAACTGCGGTTAAAAAAAAATAAATCAGTAAATTCACAAATGATGGACTGTTTTCAGAGGTACGCTTCATGTACCTTAAACATACACTTAAACGATGTACATTAGGCTGCACACTGGTTATGTCACTACAGATTTGCTCAAGAGTCTGTTTAAGCTAAAAACTTGAAATATATACGTCTGTATATTTTAACATAGATAAAATGTTTTTGGAGTCACAATTTAAACACTGTTTGAATAATCAAAGAGATATTTATAAAGGACAGGCTTACCGTGAGCTGTATTGTCTCTTTTGCATGAGACACACCAGAAAAGCTCTGTGCGGATAGCAAAGTCTGTGCTGTGGGAGTGTCTGGACCCTCCACGGCACACAACCTCGCACTGGTCCCCAGGGGCACGGCAAACTTGTAAGCCGGCTCCCAAAAAAGTTGTTCTTGTGTCCAACAAAAAAATGCTCTAATATGTTTTATTTTTAATGTTAGTTAGCACAATTTAAAATAAAAAAATGGTCCTAAATGAATGGCATCTTGTTAAGGACTTAAAAAACTAATACATTGTTTTACATCTTGTGCTCCAAAAAACACAAAATACCTGGTGTGTTTGCAAATAAAAATAAATTTGGGATAGAGTTCTGTATTTTATTAATCAAATTTCTCTTTGTGTAAAAATTAAGCCAACATCCAAGTGTCAAAGGTCGGTTCTAAAAACAAGTCAGTCCCTGAAGCTTATTTTGCCACCCACTAAGGCTTGACTTAAAAAACTAACTCCTACAAGGAGTTGAGACCTGTATGAAATTATTTGCTAGATTACAAGCATTAAGAAATACTAATATTGATTAGAGAGGGGTTGTTGACTCCTCCTCGATACAAGCATGAAATGCAAAACAAAAGGCCGTTTTCTTTGAGGGTTTCTGTCTATTGAGAAAACCCATTGTAAAAGGAGCTCAAAAAAATGAAGAAAAACTCTTTACTTTTGGTCTGATAAGGAGTGGCTCCAAAAAACCAAAATACCTGGTGTTTTAATAAAAATATTTGGGATAGAGTTCTGAATACGGGCGCGCGCTTTTTCCCCACTAAGGCTTACTTTACTCGTACAAGGAGTTGAGACCTGTATGAAATTATTTGCTAGATTACAAGCATTAAGAAATACTAATATTGATTAGAGAGGGGTTGTTGACTCCTCCTTGACCCGCGGTGTGTGTAAAACAAGGCCGTTTTCTTTGAGGGTTTCCGTCTATTTTTCTGCTAATGAGAAAACCTGATGTAAAAGGAGCTCAAAAAATGAAGAAAAAACTCTTTACTTTGGTCTGAGAAGGAGCGGGCTGCACAAAACCAAAATACCTGGTGTTTTAATAAAATTAATTATCCTAAGTATTCGCTAAGGGATATTCATTTTTTACACGAATGAGGTGGGCGGCCTGTAGGTTACAAGCGGATAGAAAGTTCTTCTTTTCACAAGCGTCTGCCTCCACCCTGCTCTATAAAAATACAATTTGTTACTAGTCAGATAATCTCAAAGTTTTTTTATTTTATTGCGCCTGTCATATAAGAAAGCAAAATAAAGCCGCTATTGAAAAGAGAAATACCGAGAAAATTGTCATAATATTTAAACATTCAAACTATGAATTTGTGGAAAACTAACTGCTGCTCTGTCTCTCTATACAGCACTGACTCAGCAGCTGCGTCACCCCCATGTCTCAGGAACCCCTCCCTCTCTGATCCCCAGATCTCTTCCCCGTCCAAGTACAGAGGGCTGCAGAATGAAAGGATCCATCTTGCGTCTGCGCATAGTGCGCCGCCCTCTCTGTTTTTATTCTCCTCCCTCCCCCCTCCCTCTAAAAACTTTTTTTTATTTTTTTTTCTCACAACAGGTGGCTCGATTATGGATCATATTACACACTTCCTGTGGGGGAGGGGAATTACACACTTCCTGTGGGGGAGGGGAGGGGTCAAATCAAGGCTAGGGTCATCAATCAAATTTTGACACAAGCTGCTGATGCAATTCGTCACGCTTAGGGATCAAATTACACACTTCCTGTGGGGGAGGGGGGATCAAATTACACACTTCCTGTGGGGGAGGGGAGGGGTCAAAAGGTCAAGGCTAGGGTCATCAATCAAATTTTGACACAAGCTGTATACCTATATTTTTGGGGTCACATCTTCATCCGCTTTATCCGAGGCCGGGTCGCGGGGCAGCAGCCTAAGCAGAGAAGCCCAGACCTCCCTCTCCCCAGCCACCTCCTCCAGCTTATCCGGGGAATACCAAGGCGTTCCCAGGCCAGCCGAGAGATATAATCTCTCCAGCGTGTCCTGGGTCTGCCCCGGGGCCTCCTCCCGGTGGGACATGCCCGGAACACCTCACCCAGGAGGCGCCCAGGAGGCATCCTTGTCAGATGCCCGAGCCACCTCAACTGGCTCCTTTCGATGCAGAGGAGCAGCGGCTCTACTCTGAGCCCCTCCTGGATGGCCGAACTTCTCACCCTATCTCTAAGGGAGAGGCCAGCCACCCTTCGGAGGAAGCTCATTTCCGCCGCTTGTATCCGCGATCTCGTTCTTTCGGTCACTACCCACAGCTCGTGGCCATAGGTGAGGGTAGGGACGTAGATCGACCGGTAAATTGAGAGCTTCGCTTTTACACTCAGCTCCCTCTTCACCACGACGGACCGGTGCAGCGTCCGCATCACTGCAGCCGCAGCACCAATCCGTCTGTCAATCTCCGGCTCCCTTCTCCCATCACTCGCGAACAAGACCCCGAGATACTTGAACTCCTCCACTTGGGGCAGGAACTCATCCCCGACCCGGAGAGGGCACTCCACCCTTTTCCGGCTGAGGACCATGGCCTCAGATTTGGAGGTGCTGATCCTCATTCCCGCTGCTTCACACTCGGCTGCGAACCGCTCCAGTGCGAGCTGGAGGCCTTCACCTGATGAAGCCAACAGAACCACATCATCCGCAAAAAGCAGAGATGAGATTCTGAGGCCACCGAAGCGAAAGCCCTCCGCCACTTGGCTGCGCCTAGAAATCCTGTCCATAAAAATTATGAACAGAACCGGTGACAAAGGGCAGCCCTGGCGGAGCCCATCACCCACCGGAAACGAGTCCGACTTATTGCCGGCAATGCGAACCAAACTCTTGCAACGGTTGTATAGGGATCGAATGGCCCGTAGCAATGGGCCAGACACTCCATACTCCCGCAACACCTCCCACAGGACACCCCGAGGGACACGGTCGAATGCCTTCTCCAAGTCCACAAAACACATGTAGACTGGTTGGGCAAACTCCCATGCACCCTCAAGTATCCTTCAGAGGATAAAGAGCTGGTCCAGTGTTCCGCGACCAGGACGAAAACCGCATTGTTCCTCCTGTATCCGAGGTTCGACTAACGGACGAACTCTCCTTTCCAGCACCCTGGCATAGACTTTCCCAGGGAGGCTGAGGAGTGTGATCCCCCTGTAGTTGGAACACACCCTCCGGTCCCCTTCTTAAAGATGGGGACCACCACCCCGGTCTGCCAGTCCAGGGGTACTGCCCCTGATCTCCACGCAACATTGTAGAGGCGTGTCAACCAGGACAGCCCTACAACATCCAGAGCCTTCAGGAACTCGGGGCGGACCTCATCAACACCAGGGGCTCTGCCACCAAGGAGTTGTTTAACTGCCTCAGTGACCTCGCCCCGGAAATTGGCGGGTCATTCCCCTCATCCCCAGACTCTGCTTCCTCCTCGGAAGACGTGTCAGTGGGATTAAGGAGGTCCTCGAAGTATTCCTTCCACCGCCTGACAATTTTCTCAGTCGACGTCAGCAGCGCTCCGCCAGCACTATACACAGTGCAGGTAGAGCACCGCTTTCCCCTCCTGAGACGCCTGACGGTTTGCCAGAATCTCTTCGAGGCAGTCCGAAAGTCTTTTTCCATGGCCTCTCCGAACTCCTCCCACACCCGAGTTTTTGCTTCAGCCACTGCCCGAGCCGCATTCCGCTTGGCCTGTCGATACCTGTCGGCTGCCTCTGGAGTCCCACAGGCTAACCAAGCCCGATAGGACTCCTTCTTCAGCTTGGTGGCTCCCTTCACCTCTGGTGTCCACCATTTGGTTCGGGGATTACCACCACAGCAGGCACCAACCACCTTGCGGCCGCAGCTCAATGCAGCAGCTTCGGCGATGGAGACGCTGAACATGGTCCATTCGGACTCAATGTCCCCAGTCTCCCTCGGAATGCTGTTGAAGCTCTGCCGGAGGTGTGAGTTGAAGATCTCGCAGACTGGGGCCTCTGCTAGACGTTCCCAGCACACCCTCACTACGCGTTTAGGTGCACCGGGTCTGTCCAGCGTCCTCCCCCGCCACCTGATCCAACTCACCACCAGGTGGTGATCAGTTGACAGCTCAGCCCCTCTCTTTACCCGAGTGTCCAGAACATATGGTCGCAGGTCTGGTGATACGATTACAAAATCGATCATCGACCTGCGGCCTAGAGCATCCTGGTGCCACGTGCACTTATGGACACTCTTATGTTCGAACAAGGTGTTCGTTATGGCCAAACTGTGATTTGCACAGAAGTCCAATAACAAAACACCGCTCGGATTCAGATCAGGGAGGCCGTTCCTCCCAATCACGCCCCTCCAGGTCTCGCTGTTGTTACCCACATGAACATTGAAGTCTCCCAGCAGGACAACAGAGTCTCCCGGTGGGGCACCTTCCAGCACCCCCCGAGGGACTCTAAGAAGGCTGGGTACTCTGAACTGCCACTCGGCGCATAAGCGCAGATGACAGTCAGGACCCTTTCCCGACCCTAAGGCGCAGGGAACAAACCCTCTCATCCACCGGGAAAAACCCCAATGTACCAGCAGCAAGCCGAGGGGATATTAGAATACCCACCCCAGCCCGCCGCCTCTCACCAGGGGCAACTCCAGACTGAGACAGAGTCCAGCCCCTCTCTAGGAGACTGGTTCCAGAGCCCAAGCCATGCGTAGAGGTGAGCCCGACTATATCTAGCCGGTACCTCTCAACCTCACGCACTAACTCAGGCTCCTTCCCCACCAGAGAGGTGACATTCCATGTCCCTATTGCCAGTCTTGGCAGCCGGCAGGTCTGACTCCAAAGTCTTTGAGACCTTTTTGAAGAAACTTGTTGGCAGGACATCTAAACAGCAAGAGGAGGAGTTCAGTTGACCTAAGATGTCCTCCAGGTCTTTGCTGTTAACAGGGTGAAACTGTTTGATGATGTTTAAACAGCTTTTCGGTGGACACAGTACATATCCTGGATCTGCTGTTGATGCATTAATTGCTTGTCTAATCTTTTGGATTTTTTCTGTGAAGAATTTGGCAAAGTCATTGCAGGCTATGGTCGAATGAAGTTCAGCTGCCACTGACACAGGAGGGTTTGTTAGCCTGTCAACTGTAGAGAATAAGACCCGAGCGTTATGACTGTTTTTGGTGATGATGTCAGAGAAGTACGACCTCCTTGCACTCCTCAGTTGTAAGTTATAATTGTGAAGTTTCTCTTTATAGATGTCATAATGAACCCTGAGGTTTGTTTTTCTCCATCTGCGCTCAGCTTTCCTACACTCTCTTTTTTCATTTTTCACTACATATGAGCGGGTGGAGGGAAGTTTGGGGTCTTCACTCATCCTTGTTCTCTGTTAACCGTCGGGGCTGGGGGGCTGGGAGGAGGTGCTGGCCGTCAGATTGGGGTCTGGGATGCAGGGCCTCCCTGCTACTGCAGATACAGGGGTGGTCTACTTGCCTCCACCCCAGAGAGAAGGGTTACATCTCCTGGGTCTAGGTACAGTTTGCCCCTCTGGGGGTGAGGGTACCTGGACCTGGGATATAGAGCATGTTTGGGGAGTGTGATTGTGTCTATTTATGTCTGTCTCCACGTCGGGTGAGTGCCGAGTATTTGTTTGTGTACATGGCGGTGGGAATGCACGTTTGTGTCTCCGTGCGCCTGTTCGTCTGTGTCTATATGTCAGCTTGGGTCTTAGACTCCACCTCTCTGGGAACATCTCAGGCTTTCCAAGATATGGAGGCCTATCTCCCCTCACCCCACTCCCTGCCGGTGGCTGATGCCCTCAGACGTCGGTGCGTTGGTGGTTCTTGGTGTCTGGGGCTGGGAGCTCATGTATGTACCGGCTCACTCCTGGTGGCCGATTGGCAGGGCCTGGTGCCTGTGGCCTGGCTGGGCCCCTTCTCAGGGGTGGGGCGCCCTCAGGCCTCTGGGCCTGAGGCCCGGTCCTCTCTGGCACAGCTGGCTGCCGGCAGAGCCTGACGGACGTCACTGCAACCCCCTCTGGTCTCTGCTCCGTGGCTGCTGGGTGTTTGGGGCTCTCCTCAGCTCTTCCCGGGAGGGTGGCATGGTTGCCCCCCTGGTGGTCCTTCTCGGGTCCTCGTATTCTTCTGGGCCCTCTGGATGTCTGGGGCCTGGATCTCCTCCATACCTGCTTCATGCCCTGGGGGACGGGGCTATGGCCCCCCACACTCCCTACCAGATCGTTACATGGAGAAACCTTTTGAATACAAGCGTGCTTATCCACACAGTTGTGCACACGTGTGTTCACAGACACAAACTACACCTTTCTTGGCTGCTACCTCAAAGTACATTGTGCGCTGTTGATCTTGCGTGCTGCACAATAACATTTAATATTTAGTATCAACTGTTATCTACTGTTAGCTAGTTTATTGTGATGGTGTTGTATTTATTATGTTGCTCTTTTTTGTTTGTTTTCTCTTCTGTTTTTTTTTCTTCTCTCGACAGGTGATCCAGGTGTTTTTTTTTCTTTTTTGTTTGTTTGTTTGCTTTTCTTTTTTCCCTTTTCCCTCCTTTCTCACCATCTCCTCTCCCCTTTATTTTGTCTTTCTCTCCCTCTCTTTCTTTCTCCCTGTCCTATCCCCCAGTTATGTCTGTAACAGCTGAAAATAAAATAAAATAAATACAAAAAAAAGATAATGATAATGATGATAATGTTGGGTGATATAATAAAAAGTTTTCAAAACAATTATTTTGAATAATAATGAGCTCAAAGTCAGTACAAAAAAATGTTAAGTCTGAAGCTCCGGCAACACTTATCTTTATATGGAGTGAGTTTTTGTTTTGCATTTGGCCAAACTAACAAGCCAAAGAAATGAAGCTTATGCAGCCTATTTATTTTATGTTATTTTATTGAGTCATTTATTTACATTTTGCTATGAAAATGTTAAATAACTGATTAATTGAAACAGGGAAATAGTCTGTGAAAATACATTATATAAGGCAACAACAGTTTGTGTTGTTTTAACAGACTTGAAAGTTAATAATTGGTGTGTCCACTTTGAGGCTTCGCAACAGTCTGAACCTGAAACCTCTCGAGTCATTTCTTTTAGTTGTCTTCAGGAATATTTCTCCAGTCTTTCTGATGTACATTCGAAGCATTTGTATTTGGATGCTGGTCGACTCTTGTCATGAAAACACCCCAAAACAACCAAATTCCATAGCTCAAGGCTTCAAAGCTCCCACACGGCTTCCACGGTGTTGAAGGACGGGCTCTGAGGAGGCAACTTCATCACTGGAGTGTTTTTCTACCCAGGTATGCTTTTACTGCATCGGTGGTGTGTTTGGGTTCATGCTGAAGAATGAAGCTGTTGCCTTCCAGATGGTATTGCATGGTAGATCAATATCATTCATAATTTCATCAATTATGACAGTGGTTCCCAAACTTTTTTTGCTGGGCCCCCCTTGTTTAACAAGAAAAATGTTCGCCCCCCACCCCCACCCAGACGCACAAACACATCCTTCAACCACACACACTCATATTTTGCTCCATTGCGGTTTATTTCACACCTCAAACATTTATTAAACAATTAAGCAAATACAAATAATCTGCAATAAATTACAGGTAGTAAGAAAATAAAAAACCAACTCTTTTACGCTCCGTCCGCACCTATACGGGTATTTTTGAACGCGCAGCTGTTTCGGGCACATGTAAACGGCGTGTCGAATCACCGAGAATGGAGATTTTTTAAAACTCCTTTTTTGCGTTTACGTGTGGACAAGGAATACAGAGTTTGTCACGCAATGTCAAAGGTATGTGCCTCTTTTCACGTCACGCTGTGCACCACGTTATTGTTTACATGAGGTGAATTGCAGAATGGCAGATAGAGACAAAATACTGTTAATCTGACTCTGCAGGTTTTACATGCTTACATATACAGGCCATTACTGTCCCTGCATTTAGAAAGGCAGAGGCGTCATGGTGTCATTATTTTACATGTAGTTGTTTTTTTTCCCTGTGTGATAATGTTCAACATTGCTATCAATACATTAAAAAAAAACCCTCTACAAAATGGGTTCAAAAACATAAACAACTGTAGGATCCTGTTTGTCCGTGATTTGAACAGCCCAGCGCTGCTCCCGATGCAGGGAAACTAATATTGCAGGGAGACCTACCTCAGCACTTGTGCAGGTGAAGCCAAAGGGAAGATATGCTTCACCATATTTTCTAGTCTTTGGCTTAGAATGAAGTTGGTTTGGAAACATATTCAGCAATGCTTCATCTCCTGCTTTGCGTTTGTGTGGGCGCCCGTGCTAGCAGTGTCCAAGCGTTGTTTTTGGGTTTTTTTCCCTTTTCATGCCGCGCCCCCCCCTGCAATAGCTCTGCGCCCCCCCCCTAGGGGGCGGGACCCACACTTTGGGAACCACTGAATTATGACAACATCCCCAACACCACTGACTGAAATGACACAGTCTCCACCATGTTTTATAGAAGGTGGAGACTGTCATACCTCTCTCCTGACCTCCTCAGAACATATTGGTGATGATTTAAATTAAAAGTTGGATTCCTCACTACATAAAACCTATTGCCAACAATTTCCAGTCCAGTTCTTGTATAATGTGGCATACCTCACTCTTTTCTTGCCACTTCACTGCCTTCAGATGGCTTCCTGACAGCCATGCTTCCAGTGAGACAATGTCTAATAAGGCTTTGGTGATTTTTTTGTCCTCCACTTGTCCACCTTCCTCAATTTATTAAGGACACCCTGGACAATGTTGAGCCAGGCTTTCAGCTAATAAAGCTTTAGGAATCACTTTGTTGGTGGAAAATAAACTTTTATACATGTCAAGCAGTGTAATTCAGTGACAGAAACTGGGACAAATAATGTGATTTTGCATCTAAAGATGCAATTTAAAATTGGGTGTTTGCTAACTCGTGCAGACAAGACGCTAGTTCATTTCTTGTGTCCTTTTTCACAGCTGAATGATTCATAGGTCAATGTTCAGTGGCTTAACAAACAATTCCTCAAATTATTACATACAAGGACTGAACTGAAAATAAGTTTAAAAAAAAGCCGCCTATATCCAAAGAAACAGTTTGAAAAGTGCTTAAGAAAGCTGAAGCCCATGTTAAAAAGTCTGCCACCTTTGAAGTAAAACACATGATGTTTTTCAGTTTTGATAAAAGGACACAGGTGATAATTCTATGCTGCATGTGGATCCCAGCGTGATGCCGAGGAACCCATCAAACTCATCGCTATAACAATGTTTATCTTCCTCTTTGACGGTAATAAAGACCATACTTTATTAAATAAACTGCACGCTTCTTGCATCTGTCTATTTATCTTTCTAGGCAGACAGGTTTTTTCCCCACGTTATTATAAGAACTTTAGAAATAAATCTGTGGACTCTAATTTTTAAAAATACTTGAGCAAATGTAGAATGTAAAAAAAAAAGGAAGGCTGCCTCGCTCTTCCTGTGACACACAGAAACATGTTCTTCCTGTTGGTGAGTGAACAATATCAACAGTGTTGAAAAATATAAATACATTGTTATTAAAATTGTTGCTTTTAATATTGATTTTAGGCAACGGCGCGTTTTGGGGGAAGACATTAAGTGAAATGAGCTTTATATTAGACAAAAGTATCGCTGCTGAGAAGTTCACCTAACTTGTGCGGTTTTGTCTGTCGGTTGAAAACGATGGTTTCAGTTGAGACTGTGGGGGTTCATGGTGTACACGATGGAGCTGTTGAGACACCGTACAGAGTTGAAACACTCCCCCTACTGTCAAAACGGGGAAGTAGACTTTCTGATACGTTAACAACACCTTTTAGCTTTTGTGGTGGATTGTAAAGTCTTCCAACAATCAGCGAGAGTTGTTTTATCTCCACCGGAGCTCGTTTTGTTTCCTCGGTGCTTCTCTAACATGGTATCGCAGTAACAGCGGCGACAGCTCGCTGTGTGGCGGTTTCCGGTGTCTATCCGTCTGCTAGAGGATGGCGTCCGGCTTCAACCGCATCCCTTCCACCGCTGGTCCTCCGAGTCCAGAAAACACCGACGGTTTTCGACCAGAGGCCGAAGACGGCCGTGAAAAGCAATGCTAAGCACCTCAAGTAAGTTATCGTGAGTTCGTTTTTTTTCTGAATGCTATTTTTTTTTGCAAACGTGCGAGACTCCGCTGCAGGAGGCGGATTTCCTCCCGCAGCTTCGGGGAGGCCTAGTTTGATTTGGGTCCTGCATACAGTGAAGGTTCATATCAAATGTTAGACCAGTATAAACGCTATTGTGGCCTGTCATGAAGCGGCATTTTGAAACCAAAAAATATAGCTTAAAGCCCGTGGTACTTGAGTCGCTTTTGCAATGTTTGACTTACGACACGATATGCAGTTTATGACGAAGAAATATGGGAAGTTAGAGTGGTTTTCCAGTGAAAGAAAACCGGTATTATTTGCTAAGGAAGTCCAGTTGTTTAGTGTCGTTAGCTGTTACTAATGGTTAGCTGTTAGCTATCGCAATTGACAAGCTAACGTCGGGTAGCAAGCTACTCCCTTGAACCGAGGGGGAAAAATAATGAAATACGCTGTAAGAAAGCGTTTATTTTCAGGGCCGAGTAGACGAAACCTTGAATCGTAAACCACTTGCATTTAAAACATACTTGTAATTGGAAAAACTCGTCTATTAATTTCCCGAGTTACGTTTCAGGAATTAGACCGAGCCAAATAATTAGCTTCGAGCATTACCATAACCATAAGCTAGCTTAGCTGAGGGTTTTCTGGAGGAGAAGTACATACATGCACTCTACATCTGCATTTGCTAACTAAATGTACGAAGTACTTTGACTTCTGTCTCTAGCATTAGTATGGGACAAGTTTTAGGCCTCAAATTTAGGGTATTTTTCAGTTTTTCCTCACCACAGTCTAAATCTGAAATTCAGGCAGGCTCGTATTACTTGTAGCCAATAGTAAGTTTTGTAAATTGATGTTACTTGCTTGCTGTTTCTATTGAGTGTTACATACTGTGGTAACTGTATGCTTTAATATTTTACACTCCCTTTTGTGTGTTTGCTGGTCAATCATACTTAAATCTATGTTCTTTTTTCCAAACAGGTTTTCTCCCCTAGTCTCAGAGGACACGTGTAAACAGAGATATTGCACTGAGCTCTTGTCAGTGAGCTCATTTCCATTTTTGAAAACCACATCCACCATTCTCTCAGTTTGGGACTGAAATTCCCCTGTCATCTCCTGAGTGCTGAGCCCTTGCATGCGAAGTGGAAGATGACGGAGGCGTGGCAACAGCAACAGCAGCATGCAGTGGCTCCACCCTCTGTTGTGCACACGCTTCCCCAAGGGACTGACAACCCTCTGGGTTGTGCTGTGTATGGAGTCGTCCTGCAGCCAGACACCTCCCTGCAGCAGCCCCAGCATGGCCAGCAGCATGCTGTTCAAGCTCAGCAGCCTTCGCTGCAGGTAGGGGGCGAGAGAGGGCACAAGTGCGGAGCCTGTGGCCACGACATATCTCACCTGGCCAACCCCCATGAGCACCAGTGTATGGTAACTCAAGACAGATCCTTCCAGTGCACGCAGTGCATGAAGATCTTCAGTCAGGCGACAGACCTTTTAGAGCATCAGTGTGTGCAGGTGGAACAGAAGCCTTTTGTGTGTGGTGTATGTAAGATGGGTTTCTCATTACTCACCTCCTTGGCTCAGCATCACAACTCACACGGCAACGGAAACAATCCAATGAAATGTTCCATCTGTGAGAAAACCTACCGGCCGGGTTCTGGAAACGCAACCCCCACATCGTCAGCTGCCAACCCTCAGCAGCCCTCTACCGGGGAGACATCCGGTGGAGGCGCAGCAATCAGTGCCTCGTCTCCTCCTGCATTTGAGGCTTCTGCACCAGACAGGCCATATAAGTGCTCTGTGTGCCACAAGTCCTTTCGCCATTTGTCAGAGTTGACACGTCACGAAAGGATACACACTGGCGAAAAGCCATACAAGTGTGACACGTGCGATAAAAGCTTCAGTCAGTCTTCACACCTGGCACACCACCAGCGTACGCACAGCTCAGAGAGACCATATAAATGTGCTGTATGCGAGAAGAGCTTTAAACACCGCTCCCACCTCGTGCGGCACATGTACGCTCATTCAGGCGAGCACCTTTTCAAGTGCAATTTGTGCGAGATGCACTTTAAGGAGTCATCTGAGCTTCTGCACCATCAATGCCAGCCAGAAGGCGAGAGGCCTTTCCGCTGTGGGTCATGTGGAAAGAGCTTTAAGCGGCCGTCTGACCTGCGACAACACGAGCGCACCCACTCTGAGGAGCGACCTTTCCAGTGCGAGGAGTGCCAGATGAGCTTCAAACAGCAGTATGCCCTCGTTCGCCACCGTCGCACTCACAAGAACCCAGCTGACCGCCCTTTCAAGTGCAACCTCTGCGATAAGGGCTTTCTCCAGCCATCCCACCTGCTGTACCACCAGCAGGTACATGGCATGGAAAGCCTCTTTAAGTGCGCCTCCTGCCAGAAGTCGTTCAGTCAGTCGGGAGAACTTTTGCGGCACAAATGTGGCGGCGAAGTGGAGAAACCCTACAAGTGCGACGTGTGCGGCAAAGGTTACAAAAAGAATTCAACGCTGCAGCGCCACCAGAACTCTCACTGCACAGAGAAGCCGCTAAAGTGCTCGCTCTGCGACAAGCGTTTCGTGTCATCCTCAGAGTTTGTCCAGCACCGTTGTGACCCGACGCGGGAGAAGCCGCTCAAATGCCCCGACTGTGAAAAGCGCTTCAGGTACTCGTCCGAGCTGCAACGCCATCGCCGCGTTCACACGGGGGAGAAGCCCTTCAAATGCGCCAGCTGCGACAAGAGCTTCAAGCAGCGTGAGCACCTGGCCAAGCACCAGAGTGTGCACTCGCGTGAGACGCAGTTCAAGTGCGTGTGGTGTGGTGAGCGTTTTGTTGACCTCACAGCCCTGCAGGAGCACACGGTCCAGCACACCGCAGAGGGCGAGAGTTTTCCTGAAGCTCCCTGCATCCCGTGAGCTGAGCTGCTGCCCAGCCCTGGGCAGGAAACGTGCCAGCCTCCACTTGCTCATTTGTATTTTAGAACATGCCCCCATTAACTATGAGTTTTAGCATCAGTAATGTTAAGACTTGATTCATCCTCTGAGTAAAAGGTAAATCGCCCAAGGGGGTTAGGCTCCCTCTTCTCCTTTCCTTTTCTTTTTTTTTAAATGGCAGAGAAAGAGTAATGTGTAATGTCAAATGTGGAAAGATCTTGATTTTGTTTAATACTGTGTGGGACCTTATCCTGTGGTTGCATGTGGTCGTCTGTTTTGTACCCGTTTGATTCTGTTAAGATGGCAAGAACGTCCCGATAGTTGTTTCCAGTACATGTGTAGGCTCCTCTGCAATCCTTGTGCCTTCATTTTTCTGTTGTTTGTTTTTTCTTTTTGTTTTTTGTTTTTTTTAAACCAATCAATCATTTTGTGGTGTTTAATTTTATGTCCAGTATAGCGCAAAGAAAAGTCCTCCCTTCCAGCAGTTGGCTTGAGCTGCAGTATCTTTTCACATGCTAGGTCTTAGGTAGTATCATCTGTTTGTGCATGAATATTTATCACACTTTAATATCACTGTTGTATTATAGATTTGATTTATTTAGAAAAACATCCAAGAAGAAGGAAAAAATACAGGTGGATTGTGAAAATGTATAGCCAGTGTCCTATGAAATTGTGTGTTGTTGCATCTTTGTATTAAAACAGATGACATGTAGGTAACTAACCTATACCTATTATGTCATACGAACACTTGACATGTGCAATAGAACATGCACAATGTAATATTTATGACTACTGATTAATGGCATAGTCTACTCTGTTATATTATAGATTGTGTGTATACGCTATGTAAACATTGAGATCTGTATAGTGCTTACGTTACCTGCTTTTCTATTTACTATGAATGAGCTTGCTGTATTTTGCAAGCACTTTAGTTCCATTTCCAGAAGGACGTTTAACCCGACAGGACTTCAAAGCATTATGTTGCTCACTTGCCACAAATTAGCTACATTAGTTACTGTACGATAGATCTAACAAAAGTATTATTATTGTTATTATTATTATTATTATTTTTCAAGAACTGGCCTTGTAATGTTTTCATGGGATTCTAGCCTCCCCTTGGTCCAGATCAGATGTTCAGCAGATTAGTATGACTAGCCTCAAAGTTGCCACTTATGTGTTGGTTTGTACCAGGGATAAAGTTTAAAAAAAGTGTGTGTACCTTTAGTTTACTGTGTGGATTTCTATATTCTGTACAATCTTTGCAGTATATTTAAAAGAAGGATTTGGGGGTTTAAAAGATCACAAGCTGGGATTAGCAATGGGAAAGTGAGATGGATGGATTGTGTGCCATGGTTAAAGATCCTGGTGAGTCTGCTTCACGCTGCAGTATGGGGTTAGCAATTGTAATGGAGCACTGATTTACACATATGGATATCAAATATAGGCTCCTGTTCATACTGTATACAGACAATTAAAATAAACCACCCTTACGACAGTTAAAGTGTACAGTGTTTTCATCAGCTGTATTATCAGGAGGCGGAATGGATGATGAAGGTTAAAGAGGATGGACATCAGGGATGGTGTGACCATACACAAGGCAGGTTAAGCTACATTCTACTTACAATCAGATTTATTTGAATAAATACGGCAGCGCTGGGTGTTTGAAAGGGGGTTGAGCGCTTTGAGTGCTCAGAGTAGAAAAGCGCTATGAGAACTAGTCCATTTACCATAAAACTGAATCATCATATTCCAGCTCTAATGTAAACTGAATTTGCTTTGTACTGTCAAGTTTGTGTTGATGGGTGTACGTGGACATGGAGGTGAGTTTTTAGGGAAAAAGGTGCAACTGTTACTAATTTATAATTGACCTGCTATTAAGACAGGAAAGCCTTACAGTAGCTCACTGAAAAGAGATCTATCCCATTGCGTTCTTCAGATTAATATGAAAAAATAAAATTGGCATGATATTCTCTCATTTTGTTTTTTAATGTTTATTTGCTGTTTGTGTCTTGGCAGTCAGAGGTTTTACATAAAATAGGTAATATTTACTAAACTTAGTTGAGCAGCGTATTCTTTTTAGGTATTGTAGGAATTTTAATTCTAGCTGTTTTTAATGTAATTTGGAAAATTCTGCAGTACAATCAACAGTAAATCCCTACTAGTTATTTATTATTATTATAAATTTGTTTAGATCAACTTATACTAGTAATCTGGTAACTGAAAATCACTTAATCTTAACTTGTAGTTTGGATAAATTTACAAGATGGTGGTGTGAACTTGCTTGATGTGTAGTTTGGGGACAGTGGCTCTGACAAAAAGCAATTCAGCGGCAGAGCTGAAGATAAGAAGATTGTAGTTGGGAGTTATGAAGAGAGATGTTAGGGAGACAGGTGAAGCAGCGATGGTTTGGAGATGAGGGATAGTGAGTTTATTGGACAAAGCATGTTGAACACGGAGATGCCAGGCAGGACGTGTAGTAAAGACTGACAAAATAGTTGATGTGGATTGCAAGAAGAAAGTATACAATTGCAGCAAATTTGTGCTGGACTAAATATATTTGCCTACCCTGCTACTAAAAACAAACATAAATAAATGCAGGTAAATGTTAAGCAGCTTTCAAAAGTTACTAAAGGAAAATAATACCTGGGAAAATATTTAGTAATAATTAATCGTTTAAATGGGGGTCTTGTTTTTTCACATCTGTCGTTTAAGGCTTGCTTTGCTTCCGGGTGACGTTGGCTGTCTAAGGGAAGATCATCCTATTTCTGCTAACGAACCGCTGCTAGATGTACCCCCATCACCACCACCCCTCCAGTGAAATAAGTATCACATCATTGACAGTGTGAATATCACACCCATTACAATAACTTCAGACGTGCTGCAGCGGCTTCGCTGCACGAAGAGCGACGTATAACGGGAGCCAGCGAGCTAACTCTGATGTTGGGCGGACTTCCTCCGAGCTCGGATATTTCTACGACGAGGTTAGCAGGCTAACTTTAGCCCCGTTATTGATTTCTCGTCACAGAAAAGTCACACTGGCACACAGCCTGTGGTGTGTATGTGTCCCTTATGCATAAAGACAGAAAAATCATCGTCCATCGTCTTTGTCTTGCTCCATTATTGTTGGCCTTTTAAGATTTTATGCTAAGGAAGCTAGCTAGGTAAACGTTGCTAGTTAGCGTTAGGCGTATGTTTAAGATATGCTACGGTAGTTTAGTGGTGACCAGCTGGACTGGATGCTACAGTTTCTGTTATACAGTGTAAATGTGGATGGTGAAAAATTCTTGTGTTGTGACGGATTCCACAGGGTTTGTCTTTAAGAGAAAGGTGTTTATGGCGCTGGTTCAAAGCAGGCAGAGATAGATTATTAAAAACAGGCCTATTGGGCACGAGCCCAAGGGATGCGAGGATCCCCAGCACTGCACCTGCAAAATCGCAAATAGCTGTAGTTTTAAAGGGGGAACGCGGGAGACCTGTACCCTCAGTAAGTAAAAAATGTTCAATAATTTCTGAGGCAGGACCCTCATTTCCCCATCTTAAATTGTGTTTCTCCCAATATTCAAGCGAAACCTTTGCCCACCGCAGAGAGAACTGCTACACAAACACAAAAAGTCCGAACATGGTCAACGTGAAAAGGAAAGAAACAGCCCCCAAAAAGATTACACGACAACAGGTACTCAAAAATGAACAGAGACAACAAAGGTCTGCACAGATTCACATCAGTACAATTATGTTATTATCTGTGACTCTGAATGCAGGGGAGAAACATAACAAGGAGAAAAAGGTTCCATTGCTACGAACGTGACATCATTGTTTAGCAATGCACAACTGTCAGAAATGCATGCTGGGACTGACAGATTGACAGGCATGTTTCTCATTCTTGAAATTCTTAAGACCAGTTCTTGATTGCTGTGCTTAATGAAGAGAAGCAAAATGTTAATAACCACAAAGAAATTAACTAAAACTACTACAGATTTAAAAATAAATTAAAAAAAAAACCAAGGTAAGATGTAAAAATGACCCCCAAAACCACAAATGGATACACAGTGATAATACAAAAGGGCACAAAATGACCAGTAGTCGGAAAATGACTATAAACTGCTCTTACTCCTGAGAGGTGCTGACAGGAATATCTTTTCTCTCTCACACACACACTGCAGCACTGAACATTTGTATGCATTACACAATGTGCTTGCATGTGAAATTAGAGCAGGTCACAGTCTGGTGAAGTCCTTCCTCCTGCATGTTTTACTCAGGCAGCACTTTCCCCTAAAGCAAATGTAGCGTTTCCAGTTCTTTACAGTGCACCTGCATTGCGCTGTCCTGTCATGTGTTACATGTGAGGAAAGGCAACTGCACATAATTATTTGACCTGATTGAACCTGAATTGTACAGACTTCTTCTGAAAATCACTTTCGACAGCACGCTGATAAGTCTCTAATAGGGTTCCACTGTTAATCAGCTTTAATTTCAATCACAGTTTTGGCCTTCCAGCATTAAATGAACTTGATTAACCGATATTGAAAATGCATACTAACCAATATAATGCAAAGCAAAAGATAAGCATGTGGTTCTTAAATTAATGCCAAAGATATAGTGAAGTCAACAGTGCTGTCAGATTTTATTTGGCCAAAGACGTGTCCAATAAACATCAGGTAACAAAGATTTATTGCCTAAAGATATGTGAAAATCTTGTGCAGGTTTTGTTACTGTGCAAAACGTGGGGAACTGTAGAGGGATCTCAAAGCTGTTGAGTACTTTTCTGCAAGTTTTATTCACATCAGGCAGGTACAGTGAAGGGAGTGAAAGGCTTTCACCTTTGCTTTGTGAAGATCTACTTGAAACAGGTGAATAAACACCTTATATGTCTGTAAAGAAATTATCACAAATGCAGCAGATTATAAAATTGGAAGCCTTTGTGATAAACTTTTTTTGTAATTTTTTTGGTCACATATACATATATTTTTTTAAAGATATTCACGTGATTGAGGATGAATTTTATTTTGAAGTAACGATTTGTATATTAGTTGGAATATAGCGTGACATGGATGTGGAAGCATTTATATGTTAAAATTCTTATGTTTATATTTTGGCCATAATCATGGAGCAGTAGTCTCTGCTTTAATCTGGTCCAGGTGAATTTCTTTCTCTGTGGATGACTGCAACTGCTGTGCACATAAGACATCTAAAATTGGTAAATGCAAAGTTCAAATAATGTGTGAATGAAATAGGAGCTTTGGTGAATAGCAAGATGAATTCAAGTATATTTACAAAGTGAAATGAAGAAGCACATAAAAACTGCTCAGCTACCACAGTTTCTTCAAAAACGCTTAGCATATAATTTTTCTTGTGTATACTGTGTCCGGATTGTTGTGGTACAGCATCCAGCAGTAGTTGGCCATCATGCTACAATTCCTGAAACCTTGGTAGTGACGCTCTATTAACTGAATATCCTGACGAAAACGCTCTCCCTGTTCATTGCTCACCATGCCAACATTTTCTGGAAAGAACTCAAATTGTGAGTGCAGGATGTGTATCTTCAATGACATGCGACGGCCCAGCTTCTGGTAGGAATCGAGCAGATGCTGTACTCCTTCCTTGTATCCAGGAGACTTGTGGGTGCCCAGAAAGTTTTCGCAGAGCCACTTGAACGCCACCCAAGCTTCAAACTCGGCTGTTGAGAGAGTTTGTTTGTACCTTTCATCCTGCAAAACAGACTTGATCTGTAGACCTATAAATATCCCTTCCTTGCATTCCCATCAACATACCAATCACCTTCAGATCACCACAGATGTTCCAATGATGAGTTTTATGTACAACTGATTCAAGTGGCGTCTTTGTGTTGTCATAGGACTCCTTTAGATGAACACAATGGGCAATCGGGCACGCTTGGTTTGGCTTTTCCGTTATGGAGTAGGACTGCCCTTCAAGCTTCGCTGTGAATAATCAATGAAGAGACACCATTCAGCTGGAACATCCTATCGTGACAAACTGCTGAGGAGTCCGTCATGACGATAGCACAGTGAGCCATCAGCAGTGAAGAACACTGTCAAGTTATGACTTCAACTGCTGTAGTGAGTTATAGTAACACCCTTGGCAAGCAAATCCTTCTGCTTAAACCTCGAAGCAAGAAGTTCTACTTTGTCTTTCGACAGGTTTAGAGCACAAACAAGATCGTTCAGCTCTGCTTGTGTAAAAGTCTCTGGTTCTGAATCTTCATTGGCCATGTAATCAGGATCTGATGACTCTGGATTGTAACCAGATGCACCTTGACCGTGTTCCTCGTCACCTTCTACAGAAGCTAATCCATCATGTGCCGGTACAGGAACAGGCAATTAAGTCATCATGAGGAACAGGTCTTATTGCAGAATCCAGGGATAGGGATATACAATTTTGTGAGAATCTGGTTTAGGCTGCCACGATTACGTTGACTATCAAAATCGTCGACGACTAATTTAATAGTCGACGCGTCGTTTGAAGCTTTGTAAGATCACAAAAGACGCAGGAATAAGTAGTAGGATTTAAGAGTGTAATAACGGACTGAAACAGAAGATGGCAGCACTGCATGTACAAGGATGCCAGCTGCCATTAAACCCCGAAGAAGAAGAAGGAGAAGTAGCTCTGTCCCAGAATTCATAGCGCAGCCCAGCTCAGTTTCCAACAATGGCGGCAGCTAGTTAGTTTTAATATTACTGTTATTATTCTTTCTGGGTCACAAAATAAACGTTTAACATATTTTCAGGCGAGAATGTAACTGTGTAAACCTCAAATATCTGGCCAGTTTATCAAGACACCACATATTTTTCAAAAGCGCTCCGACATTTTCGGAGACGTCTGTTAACTACTTGCTCAATAGCTAGCCGGGGGCAAGGCTCACTACAGCCCGTGGAGAACACCGGACTCCCGGCAAATCGTTTCAAACCCACCGCCGTCTTTCGCTACTCAGGTTTAACATACATAAGTCACTAGATAACTTAAAAATGTTATTGTTTGGCTTTTTTAGTATTTAATTTGTTCCTGAGTAAATCGTTTGGCTGAGATTAAAGTTATAGTTTTTACACAGCTGAATAAACGTCAAGCAGACGACTGATTATCAGAAGTGTGAGATGCTCCAGAATATACTCCGGTGTCCTGTTATATTTTAGATAGCAAGGAGTTTATTAAACTTCAACAACAAAATCTGCAAATTTCATTAAAATTTAATAAACTATCATCTTGTCTTTATTTTTAGTTAGCACATATCTTAAACACTTAAAGCTGTAAGCTAATGATAGTCATATAAGAGCAGATGCATGCTGGCGCAATAAGCTGTACGTTTTACGTCCAATGGATGCATGATCTGATTAGTCGACTAATCGCAAAAATAATCGGTGACTAGTCGACTATCAAAATAATCGTTTGTGGCAGCCCTAATCTGGTTATATTCACGCAGCAAAGATGGGAATCGTTGAGTGATCTCGCTGTTCCCGCCACACCATCGGGATTCAAAAGTCGCATATTTAGCCAGCTCACGCAGTCCATTGGAACAACTGCTGCAGATGACATGTGGAGCCCAAGATTTATCCTGGTCACCCAGTGGATAAAGTACAATATGTACATCTTCTTGCGCTTGTGGTAATTGGGCGGCGTCGTGAATGAACCACACACGTAACAGAAACTGTCTGGATGATTGATACAATTTTAGGCATGGTAACAACTAGAGCAGGGCGATATGGCCAAAAATATTTATCACAATATATATTTGAAAATTTGCGATAACAATATAACTGATGCGAGAAAAAAAATACGAGACAAAATATAACTCCACAACTTTACTAGTGCAACCCCCCAATCTATTTATTTCACTTAAACAAACAGCTGTTTTTTATGTGCATTAAAGCTAAATAAACATTTAACAGTGTAAATATGCAAATTCCTTGCTGAAAGTTAACCAAAAGGCATTTCCAGTAGAAATGGGCCGATATATCCTGAGACATAACTATGTATAATATTCACTGAAGTTAAAAGAGGGTGCTTTGCTACATTAAACTGCAGGGTGTTTGCCAAATAAAAAAGTCAAATACGTTTTCGGACCATAAGGTGCACGGGATTATAAGGCACATTAAGAGGAAACAATGCACCTTAAGAAAACACACATACATCAACACTACATATAGACGGGTGGAGGGAGGTTTGGAGTCTTCACACACCCGTTCTCTGCGGCCTGCTGACGAGCTAGGAGGAGATTGGCCGTGCCGACTGGGGTTGGAAAGTGGGGGCCCCCCTGTGCTGGGATCGGGGCGGCTGCCCCCACCCAGGGAAAAAGGGGCCCCCCTGGGGTTGGGGGGCAGCCCCCCCCAGGGGAAGGGGCCCCGACCCGGGGTTTTTGGTCCTTGGGGGGGGGGGATTTTGTCACTTTTATGTCTTTCCCTTGGTTGATGGGAAAAATTCCTATGGGGCATGAGGGGGGGAATATGTTTGTTTTTTGCCTGTATGTTGTGTTATATGTCAGGTTTGGGGTTTCCCCCCCCTCTTGGGGGCATCCAGGCCCTCCAAGGTTTGGAGGGCCCGTCTCCCACCACTTTTCCTGCCGGGGGGGAGCCCCCAGACATGGTCTTTTGGGGTTCTTTGTGTGGGGTGG
>JAQSNX010007029.1:0-35140 GCA_029532605.1 Oreochromis grahami
GGCTATTGCAGTTAATAATACAACAGCTTCTTGCCATTTTTTGGGTTTCTTTTTATCGCTGTGTAACTGAGTTCAATTGAAAGCCTGCGTGCGCTAGTACCTCTTGCCTCAAATTCCCAGAATCCTTTGCGGTTTTACCCCTGAATGACGTCACATTTTCAATCTCTATCCTGGTGGGCCGGTCTCTAGTCAAAATGCCCGGGCCGATTTTTTGTCCCAGTCCAGCCCTGATAATGACTAAGGCAAGATGTGCATATTGCTGCTCACCTGAACACCACATTAGCAAGTGCCCTGAGTTCATTAACAAGACAAAGGATGAGAAAATAAATTGGATAAAGAGAAACAAACGGTGTTGGTGTTGTGCTAGAACTCATCAGGCTGCGAAGTGTGATCTGAGGAAAGCATGTGCCTCCTGCATGGGATGACATCTACAGATCCTGTGTGAGGTGAATCAGAGACCTAGAACTGAAGTTAATCCTGTAGTGAGGACACTGTACTTTGATAAACCTAGTGACTGTCCCAGTACACTATTAAAAGTTGTGAAAGTGCTCCTGCGTAATGGCAAAAGAACCCTGGAAACATATGCAATACTTGATGATGGCTCCCAACGTACCATGCTTCTGACATCAGCAGCTCAGCATCTCCACCTAACTGGGAAAGCTGAAAAATTATCACTCAGAACTGTCCATCAAGAAGTTGAAACCATTCAAGGTTCTTCTGTAAGTTTCCAGATTTCTCCCATCGCACATCCAGAGAAAACTTACATAATTAATGCCTTCGCTACAAGTCACTTAGCACTTTCAGACCACACCTACCCCGTATCATCTCTCCAACGGAGATACAAGCATCTCCAAGGTATCCCATTAACCTTTATTAACAAAGCAGCTCCACTACTGCTCATAGGCTCTGATCATACCCACCTTATTACGCCTATTGCACCAATTAGACATGGACCATTTGGATCTCCTTCAGCAGTCAAAACCCGCTTAGGATGGACACTTCAAGGTCCGATCACAGACTTCCAACCCCAGAGCAGTTCCACGCATGCCCAGTGTTTGTTCACATCTTCCAGTTCAGGTTCAGGAGAACCGCTCCAGCACATCCTCGTGTCCACTGATGGCTCTGAATTCATTTAGCCACCTCCTACTCTACCATCAGCAGTACCTACGTCGTCACCGGCAGTGCCGCTATCACCAGTTCCACCGCCTGTGGCTGCCATTCCGCCAGTGGTCAGGGCACTGCCTGCTCCTGCATCACCTGGTCCTGCCTCTGCCAAGCCCCGTAAATTACCCCCAGCACCTGCAAAACTGCCTGACAGTCTGCAGGTCTGGGCCTGCAGCTGCATCCCACGCGGTTGGCATTTGGACCTGCTTTGCCGCCACCGCTGGCTACATGGTCATCACCCTGTACTGTCTGGCCTGTGTTGACCTCCAGGTCGACCCCCTGAACCTATATTAGACCTGTAGTATATGTCTGATTCCTCTGCCCCCGCTTCATGAAAAAGAACAACTCTAATCATTTGAACATATTTCTCAGTAGAAATATGGGGGCGGCTGTTGTAAAGGCTCACTTTTCAGCACATTCACTTCACCAGATGCACCTTGTTTCTTTTCCTCACCTTTGATTGGGGGTGGTGCTTGGCCTTAATTGCACTCACCTGTCATTCGTTATATAAGGACTGCACTTACCTACTCCTCACTCTTCCTTCACTCCCACATGGGGCGGCAGCTGAGAGATAGCAGTCCATGTGTGTCTTTCCTTTCTTTACCCATTATTCAATAAAACGACAAAACCTGTAAATGATTGACTGCTTATTCTCATTCTAATCGGATGAGCCCATGATGATGACTACTTCAACCCTGAACCTTCCTTCCTCCAAAACAACCTTGTTTGGCCTAAGTCTTTTTTCGTCTTCACATATTTCCCTTTTTTGCCACAGTTCATCTTCTTCCTTGTTTTTCTAAAAGTCTTCTCTTTCCCCTCTGCCTTAACCCCTGAGGATACCAACTCCAGTGAAGGTGTAGGACCTGGAGGATACTGATAAGCCCTTTCCTTTAAACCTTGGCTCCACAGCCCGAGTGTGCAAAGAAAGAAAGGCAGCAAAGTTCCCTGCACTATTACAACCACGGGGACAGCTTTGAGCACATGACCAGTATAAAATGAGAAACCCTTCATGTAAAATTAGAGAGGGATGTGGGTAGATTCAATGTGATGTAACCTAGAGGTTATATCACATCACAGAGGTTAGTCAGATGTTTGAATATTGTTTATTAGAGACACGTAATCTTTTATTTAGTGTGAAATGAGAAATATGTGAGTTTAAAACTGCTAATCTCTATCAATTTAGCCCAAACAAAATCGGATAACAGTTCTGTTAAGAGGGGGAAAAAATAAAATGAACCAGTGTTCTTAAGCCATCAGCCGTCTCACAGGTAATTTATTTTATCATGGCCATCTCTTTGCAGGTTCTTCTATAAGCTGTAAGCCATTTGCCACAACAGCTGTCATGGCTGTAATCTCCATGGTTGGAGATGGACAGATATCCTCTCCAAACTAGCTTTTCATTCCACTCGGTACCTCACAGGCTGGCAGTAGCCTCTTCTTTTTTCTACAGTTAATATGGGAAATTAGTCATTCAGCAACACAATATGAAATCTTTTAGGTTATATTTTAGAACCATAAAGAAGTTTAGCATCGTTGACAAGATATTAATTGTTTGAAATTTAAATATCAAATTAAACATTCATATAAAATACACACCTCAAACATCATTGTAAAGGATTTTTGAACATTCATTCAACCTACATGGAACAGGCTGATAGTTTTCTCACATCAAAGACTCTTTAGCATCTACTCATAGAATGAGTAATGCCATGTAAATCCTATATCACCAGTATTCTGCATTGCACTATTAATACAGGGAAATTTGTGCTCGACTTTGTCTCCCAGTGGTATAATTATTATTAATACCAAAGTTGTACAGCAGATTATTATAAAAATGCCTAGCTTTTATTTGCATTCTCTCCTTTATAGTTGATTTTAATGGTATTCTGTCAGAGAGAATGAAAAATTAACAGTTTATTACACCACAAAGCTTTAGTGCAGAGTGCAAACAGTCTACTAATGCCTGCAGTAATGGATATAAAAACATAAGATCCAGCTGGGAGAGAAAACATACATTCGTGCATATCAAAACTTGCTGAAAGGCATCTTAGTGCAGAAAATGGGAAAACAATATAAATCTTTAATGCTGTAGTGGGTAGAATGACCTTTCTTCCACTTGGAATGAGGATGTCCAGGTTTAAAATACAGTGGTAATCCCAGATGTTATGCCTGTCAAAGTGACATTCATACTCTGCATTTTTTATGAGATCCCTCAATTGAGAGAAAATGAATTTCCCGTTTGACAAAGCACTTCATGCATGTCTGTGCTAAACTACTACATAGATGATATGCAAGGCTTTTGCTTCTCTACATTTTAGAGATACCTTGTTAAGCAATGGACATTGCCTTGTTTTTTATTTCAGGGATGAAGGTGTTTTACAAACACAGACAATAAGAAAAAGGATTCTTAAATATGTACTAACCAGGTCTGGACTGGGACATAAAAAATGGCACTGGCATTTTTTGTCCAGGCCACCCACCATGATTTGTCAAAACAGTGCAAATGTTCCAGTTCAATATGTTCATAGAGTTTTTTCAAAGTAATGCTAAAGCTGAGTACTACATGCAAAAAAAGGGAAATAGAATAAATAGGTCAAAATAGCCATTCATGGAATTCTTGAATCTCTCCTTTTCCTAATTATATTTTCCTCTATTTATTTTCTTACTACATTAATTACATCTTCCTCCATCTCGTCTTCACTCTGTTGTTGTGTCTGGTTACCTTTCTCATGCATTTATCTTGTTAGTAGCTTGAGATTGTTAGTAGTTGTTGCTGGTAGTAATGTTCATGGTAGTAATGCTGGCAGTAATGTTCATTACTGCTGTAACAGTAGCAACCCTGGCAGCTAACGTTCATTAATTTGACACATTTTGCTGCTGTTTACATTTGATTTTTCTCTTTTTATAGTATAGAATATTTAAAAAAGGTGAATACTTGGGTTCTCTAAATTTCTGCCAATAACCACAACTGTCTATGTGCTCAGTGAATAACTCAGGCAGCACAAACCCAAGAAAGAGGAAGAAGAGGAGGAACCATCATGGAAGGACAAGCCCCTACACGGTATGTACCACTGGCAGATAGAGGAAGTGGCTGAATCCTACCATTGGCTGGACAAAGCTGGACTGAAAGACAGCACAGAGGCACTAATCATGGCAGCACAAGAACAAGCTCTGAGCACAAGATCCATAGAGGCTGGGGTCTATCACACCAGGCAAGACCCCAGGTGCAGGCTGTGTAAAGATGTGCCTGAGACAATCCAGCACATGAAAGCAGGGTACAAGATGCTAGCAGGCCGGACATACATGGAACGCCATAACCAAGTGGCCGGCATAGTATACTGAAACATCTGTGTGGTCTGGAAGTCCTGAGGTCAAAATGGTACACGCCCCCTAGGGTGGTCGAGAATGACCGATCTAAGATCCTGTGGCACTTCAAGATACAGACAGACAAAATGGTGGTGGCTAACGAATTGGACATAGTAGTGGTAGTAGTAGTGGTAGACAAGTTGGCCGTAGTGATCAATGTAGCGATACTGAATGACAGCAATGTCAGGACGAAGGAACACGAGAAGCTGGACAAGTACCAAGGGCTCAGAGAAGAGCTCGAGAAGAGGGTGAAGTTAGAAGTTGTCCCAGTGCTAGGTGGAGTGACTCCCAAGCTAGGCGAGTGGCTCCAGCAGATCCCAGGAACAGCATCTGAGATTTCTGTCCAGAAAAGCGCAGTCCTAGGAACAGCTAAGATACTGCGCAGGACCCTCAAGCTCCCAGGCCTCTGGTAGAGGACCCGAGCTTGAAGTATAGTTTGACCGCAGGGGAAAAAGGGAATTTTTTTATTTTTTATCTATATATACTGTCCCAATCAAAAGTTAAAGGCCTCTTGAAAAATGACAAGAAATCACATTTTTCATGGTTGGATCTTAACAAGGTTCCAAGTAGAGCTTCAACATGCAACAGGAAGAAATGGGAGTGAGACAAAAAATTTTATGGAGCATGCCATTTATTGAAAACAATGCCTAAACTGAAACAGGCTGTTTTTGCCATATTTCAAGTGGTCTTAAACTTTTGATCAGGACTGTATAGGGATGTTCTGAGCACCTAATATCTTAGTTGAATAAAAGAAGAAACAAAACTAGACTAACTGACTAGTCTAAAACTAAGAAAAGTTACATTTGAGGAGTGTTTATTTAAAAAAAATCTCTAAAAATTTTAAACCACAATCACATTCTTTAATAATGAGTCATGCTGCTTAACTGTGCACCACAGTTCTTCTAGTTATTTGAAGTTGGGGGTAGCATGGAAGCCCAGACTTCCCTCTCACCAGCCACCTCCTCCAGCTTATCTGGGGAAATGTCGAGGTGTTGCCAGACCATCCAATAGATACAATTTCTTCAGCAGGTCTACCCCAGGGCCTCCTCCCGGCAGGACATGCCTGGTCAGAACACCTTACCCAGGAGGCACCCGTCTCCTTTTGATGTGGAGGAGCAATGTCTATAATCTGTGCCTCTCTTGAATGACTGAACTCCTCACCCAGTCGCTAAAGAAGAGTCCATCCACCTTTTGGAGAAAGTTTGTTTCTGCTGCTTTATCCATAATCTAATTTTTTGTCTTTAATTAGTAATAATAGTTAAAAAAAAACTGGCAATAATAGTATTATAAAAAAGATCAGGCTGAGAATTTATGCCATTTCTCAACAATGATGCTCCAATTGGTGGAAGATGGTTGTATAACATGTTGAGTTTTACTTCTCGACCTCACCTCTCCCAGTTGGAGAAGAAGAGTCATGAGGCTGAATTATCCTTTCATCAAAGCTTTATTACCAATGCGCATTGGGAGATCACACTAGTTGCAGCCACAGCAAGCACCAAGTGGATCTGAGGAGCAGTTAATCAGTCTGTTCAATATAAAGGCTCTGGGCGCTTCCTTAAGGGACTGCCCCTATAGTTATCTAGTAGTCACACAAGCATCTTGCAACCTTTAGATTACATGCTTAGTCATGGGGGCACAGGTGAGCCCACCCTCGTGCTCACTACAGTCAGCAAAACGAGTCATAAAAAGAATACATGTTGTTTCCTTATCAAGCACACCCAAGGACACACCCCCTAACGTTCACATAGAAAGGTACACTCCCCAACTGGCCCTCTGTAGTTTCCTGCTTTTCTACTCTTCTTTTCAACCTACTGCTTATCTCTGCACGTCAGAGGGGAACTGAAACATGCCACCTGAAACATGCCACCTACTCTAGTACTTTCTCACAAACATTGACATTAAGACTAGTCCGTGTGGTCCAATGATTACCTGGCAGCCACTTCTTCTTTCCACTGTCTGTAATAAGGCTGCCTTGGTGGCCTTCCATAGGCAATGACAGTGAAAAAGATGGTGCCAGACTGATGGGATCGACAGTTGAATCTCTTGACTTAAGAAGGACAGGTGTTCATACGACAGGGAAACCTCAGGTGCCAAGAAGCAGAACCAAGTGGCAGAAGAGGTCACGGAATTATGGGGATATTTGACCTAGGCCAGGTGCAAGCTTCAGGCTAGATTGTTTGGTCTGGACCATGCAGTGCAGGGGATCCTCCAGCTCCTGGTTCACCCTCTGTCTGCCCATTAGTCTGTTGGTGGAAGCCAGAAGAAAGACTAACCTTGGCTCCAATGTAGTATAGAATTCCTTCTACACCTTAGAGGTGGTGAACTGTCATTCTTGATTCAAAACAATGTCAGCTGAAATGCCATGCAGTCTGAAGATGTGGTTTGTCAGCAGATGGACAGTCTCTAAGGCAGAAAGCAAGTTTGTTAGAGCCACAAAGTGCATGGCCTTGGGAAAATGATGCACATTGATTCGAATGGCAGGATTACCTTTTGACAGTGGCAAAGCAGTAGTGAAGTGGGTCCAGGTCTTGCTCTGAACATAGACTGGGTAGGTGGTGATATACTCTTGGACGATCACAAGCCAAGGACAACTACCAAAACGTTGGTGGCAAGAGATGGTTAAACTCTGAAATGGGTGGCTTCTTTGGAGGCCCATTACCAGGGTTGGGCTCTACTTGCTGACCTGATCAGAGACATGATGATGATGATTTATAGTGCTTCTTGTTTTTCCGAGGCAGATAACTGCCTGCAGCAGGCATCTGGCTTGATGCCCTCTCCAGCCATCAAGGAAATTGGATGGTGAATTATGGTAAAACTGAATCATGCAAAGTAAGCCCACCTGGCATGTCGAGGATTTAAGCACTTGGCAAATGGCAGGTTCTTGTGGTTAGTACATACGATGAATGGCAGTTAGGAGCCCTCAAGCCAATGTCCCCAGTCTTCCAAGGACAATTTTACTGCCAAGAGTTCTCAATTGCTGACGTTATAGTTCTGTTCTGAGGGGAAAAGGTAGCAAAAGAAAACGGCACAGGGATGCATTTTTTAAAATCTTGTTATGGCAGAACAGCACCTACCCTGGTGTCAGAACACAGGAAGAGAAATTCCCAAAGTACATCATTCATAAATGCCTGAAAAATGGCCAGGGCACTGGTGAGGCCAAAGGTGAGGTACTGGTAATGGCATAGATGGGTGTTTAAGTCAGTTTTCCACTTATCACTCTCCTTGATTATTATCAGGTGGTAAGCGTTCTACTGGTACAGTTTAGTAAAGATTGTATTCCCCGTCAATTCTGGAGTTATGGAGCTACAGTCAAAGAAAACCCAACACTAGTGGAGTCTCAGGAGCCTCATGGATGTATAGGTTGAGGTACTCTGTGAATCACTGACATAGTAGTAGAGTTCTCTCTACACTGCTTACTCAGTAGCAGCAGGTATTAAAGGTGATGTAGCGATCTGGTGGCGACTGGAAGGAAAGACCAGCATTCTTATAGTGGCAGCCCAGTCAGCTCAACAATATGCAGGTACATGATTAGGAACATCTTCCAGGTGTATAATTAGCGGGGTGGAGCAAAGCTCCCAGCAAAGCTCCACCTCTGAAACAAAGCACATAAGTGTACGCACACACTTACACTGACAGAGGAGAGAATTGGAGAGCTAAAGGGTGGGAGAGAGAAGGCTGAGTCTGAACTGGAGGACAAGGAAGATCATGACACCAACAGCCCGTTCTGTCCTAATCCAATACAGTAAAACTGAAGGAAAGGTGTCTGCATATACTGTATTTGACTATTTAAGAAACATTTTACATAAATTATATTTGTCATCATTTTTGCTTTGAGAAACCAAAACATATAAGTGAAAAATGTTTTAAAATAATGAAATTATTGGATTTTTCTTTTTTTTTTTACATTCACAGTTCAACATCTGTGAACAAAATGAAGAGGTACACTCCATATATTGACTTTCAATGTCTGTGATGCAGTTGTAAAAATACTTGCAGCACTGGCCAGTACTGAACAACAGTGTATTTTATATGACAATGTAGGTTGCTGTGATTATGTTTCCAACTAACAACTGTCAAAAGGGTAAATCAATAGGTAATTTTGGGGCTAGACAAGAGTGGTTGGAGTCAATATCCTGAATCAAGAAACCCAATGGAAAGCCCTGAGGGAGCCTGGTAAAAGGATTACCCTCTGCTACCCTTAAGTTCTCACTTCATAATTGTCTTTGAGCAGTGATGAACATCACAGGCATGACCATGTCTACATCCCACACTTTAGCCAGATGGAAAATCAATATAATATATCCAAGCTAACCCTCGCCACATGCCTACATTACAGTTGCCCTGACGCATTACACACGAAAACATGTTCAAAAAGCCTAACATCCTGGAAACGAAAAGTATACCAAAGTTAATGGTGCCGTTCATGATAGAGGACCAATTGCTATGATTATAATGGTGGATAATCATAATCGGGGCCTCTCCCATAGGCTTTTTGTTTGGTGATCTATGCTATGCATTTACTTCCTGTAGAAAGAATTCCACTGACAGGGGATGTAATGCACACACAGTAATATTCACTTTACTGTTTCACAGAAGGCTATGAATAGGAACAGCGAATGAATCAGGCCCTAATGCGAGCATTATCCTTCAGACATTTGTGCTTATTGGTCTAATGCTCGTCAGTAGAGCCAGAGTGGAGGATGACATTTTTAATGTCCAGTTTTATTGTCTGTCCTTTCTCACTAATGTTCATAGTTCAAACTCATGAGCTAGAAAAGTGAGTGATTTCTACCAGCTTTTACAATGCATTTAAAAATGCATTGCACTCGTACAACCTGATGAATCAAGTGATAATTGAATAATATTTCAAAGCCATTTGTTAGAAGCTCTGCAGAGTTGATTCTCTGTGCCATCTAGATTTAACAATGCCAATGCATTATTGTAAATAATCCTCTTTGGCACAATGAACTGTCTTATCATGGTAAAGGATTTATTCTCTTTTGTGTTTTCGTGAGACCCTAATGCCTTGGTTTGTGACTTTCTGAAAAGAGAAGCCACAGAGGAAATTCGTGCTATAGATTGAAGGAGAGCCACTTGAAATGGGGTTGGCTGACCCAGGATGGAAGTACACAACCAGCTTCAAATGAAAGAAATGAAAAGAAAGAGAAAAGCTTATTGGATGTATTGAATCATTTTACTTTGCAGCCAGCCAAGGGATTGGATAGGATGCGTGATCAGACTTAGTTCCAGGTCGAAATGTGTTATCAGAAGCGCACTTGACCAGACATCTTGAAACATACACGTAGGCTGAGCCAATATACTTTTTAAAAACAGTTCTGTAAAAGACAGAGTTGTGGGGGAAAAGTCCTATTTTAACAACACTTATCTGTTGTAATTACATGTAATAGGATGTTAATTATTTTTATGGTATATTTTAATGTTTTAATGTTAGATAATTAGAAAAAAATGCTAAAAACATATAACCAAAGTGAAAGTAAATTTCAGTTAATGGGTAAAATAAGAAATATCTGTGCATGAAAGTCAACAATATTGATAGGTTTTTGTTTTTCAAACCAGTGTACTGTTAAAAAAATGCTCTCAGCAAACTAACAAGTTTAACTCTTAAAGGCTTGCAATAAATAAAAATATTTTTTTTCCTTTTTTATGTAACTACAAAATATGTTTTTAGTAGGTTGCTCTTTTGCAGCTTTGAGCAGAAGACTTTCAACTATGTACAGTCATTCACATCAATATCGTGGTGAAATTCCTGTCTTTTTATAGACTGCTGGGCAATGTGGCCTATATTAAACCTGTAGGGCCAGTTTCATAGCCACCTACCCTCCATGTAAGCTTTGAAAACACTTCAAGGTCTGTGCTAAACCTGAGGGTAAACAGTTATACAGTCTCTGCTAGCAGTTTACCGCAGCAGCTGCTGGGGTTACACTGCAGCCTAACACAGCATATATAGCCAAAATACTTAAATTGTTACTTGGCTGCACATGTCAGGTTCTTCTATTTAATAACTGTTCTGTCGGTAAACTTGTTTTTGTCAGCCTGAAGCATTTATGACTGAGTCACTAACACTTTTGGACCTTGGCTAATTGCTCTAATGTTCTCATAATTATTTGTCTGAATTTTCCCTCTTCAGTTTATGATTTCTTATCTTCTCCTTTCTCAGTAATCCTTATGTTTGTAGTTTCATGTTCTGGTCTATTGAGGCTAGAGCTGGCTGAGAAATTGACCTTTTCAGTCGTGGAGTTTTGCAGCATGATTTTTTTGATAAAGAACACAAAATGGCAATTACAGAGTGTTTTAAATTAGTAGTGTTTTAAATTATATATATTTTAAGGTTAGGGTTAGGTGCATACAGTGCAAATGTCTACAGAGTCGAAGGACCTTACCATTTTTTTCTATGATTAAAAAACCTTGAAACAAAACAAAACAAAACCTTCCAACCTGCTCAAGAGGTAGAGGACCTGCACAGATGGTGGTATACTATACTAGCCACCCGGGACAATTAGTATGTGAATTGATGATGATGTGGGCTCAGCACTAATTGGAAGCAGGTAAATGAATGTGATTTCTCCCTCTGTCTCAGTGGGCAGCGACATCAGGTAGCACTGTTATAAGTCTATTTCCATAACCAGCCCTGGCAGCATGTAATGGGTTGATCATATGCAATGCGCAGCCAGTCTGCACCTTGGCCACCAGCACTAATCACACGCACAGATTGCATTAACATTGCCTTATGATCTTGTTTTGAAATAACTGAAGTGCATCAGCATCTCAATTTACTGGCAAGGAAGCAGATGATTCTGTACAGGCGTTGAAGCAAGTTTTTCCATTTAATGTTATTTTTTTAAGAAAACCCTGATGCTTTGAGATGTGACTCATGCTCTTTCAGGAACCAGTTTTTGTCATAATCTAGCGTCCAAGTGTTCTCCTTAGGATTACCCATTTAGAGTTGAGTTGAATGAAGGAAAAGAAAAAAATGAAGAAAGTGCTAGGAGGTATGTGAGGAGGTGTATTTTTAGGTTTAAGGATTTATAGTTGGAGAAATAATTATTTGTTCCCCTGCTGAATTTGTAACTTTGCTCACTTACAAAGAAATGAACAGTCTTTAATTTTAATGGAGAGAGTGAGAGAGACAGAATATCAACCAAACATCCACGTGACACACAGAAATCCTGACTAAGACCCAAAGAACACCATGCCCGCTGTCTGGGTAGAGACATTATGATTTGGGGCTATTTTTCTGCTGAGGTTACAGGATGACTTTGCTGCATTGAGTGACTAATGGACAGGGCCATGTACTGTAACATCTAGAACGAGACCCTCCTTCCATAAGCAATAACACTGAGATGGTTTGTGGATGCGTCTTCCAGCATGATAGTGTCCCAAAACATGCTGCCAAGTTAACAAGGGTGTGGCTAAAGAAAAAGCATATTAAGGTGAGGGAGTGGCCCAGCCAGTCTTGAGACCTCAGAAAATCTGTGAAGGGAGCTGAAGCTTAGAGATGTGTGCAAACCTGCTGACCAGCTGCCAGAAATGGTTTACCATGTGCATGGGAGGTGTGCTTGCTAAAAAGAGTTTGTCCACCAAGTATTTTTCTCCCTCCATAAGACAAAACAAACATAAAAATTAGAGACTGTTCATTTTATTGTAAGTGAGCAAACTTATAAGTTCATCAAGGGATCAAATATTTATTCCCTCACTGTAAATTTTAAGGAGTAACACTACTTGTTTGTACGCACAAGAGCTACATGGTGCAGTTTAGTGCAAAATCATGAAAGGACACACTTTCATCAACAATAAACAAGCATTAAAAGATTGACTATTCCTGCAACAAGCTTCTTTGGCATTTCCTTGATACATCCCGCAGTAGCGAGATTCACCTGCAAAGCACTTTTCAGTAACTTCATTGCATCTTTTTCAGACTTTCAGGGAAACCTCCCCTGGACCAACCCACATGTAAAAACAAATAATAAAAAAAAATAAAGATAATGAGTGAGACCACAGAGCAGTCTAGCTGCATTTAAAATGGTCTGCATTTAAAATGGTCTTTTCAGTGTCATTTTTATCATCAGATCCATGCTTGGGTATCGCAGAGATCTGATCTGGATTTATTTACTTCCACTGTGCTACTGTAGCTTGAGTTGAGACAATGTCTGAGTAAGATCAGATCAGAGCTCTAAAGTCTAAATTACTATGGCTCTGTCATAACTATTATCACTGCTATTGCCATACTTACAAAAACAAGAAGGTTGAAGTGCAAAAAGTGGACTCTGTGTAGTGTTCTTAACATTTTTATATGTTTTCACCCTGAGATGATATCATATATTTTGTTTCAAATATGCATGAATCTGAGCTGGGTCATTAGGAAAAAAGGAATATTTTTAATAGATCACCAAGACTTCTGCAAGATCAGTGTTGCACAAATGTAGTCTAATATGCCTGAAGCTGTAGCATGCATGCAATGCAAAAACAAACAAATAAAAAACTGCTCATTTTAAATAAAGTAAAATCAATGACCAACAAAAAAAAAAAAAATCATTCTGTTAACCTGTATGTGATGACACATGTTCAATTAATGTCATCACTTGTGCATTTGCTAATCACTTATTCAACCCCCAGTGGTGCCAAAGGCTGGCAGTTGAGCCTCCCGGGAGGTCTGGCCTGGGGAACCTCTCTTTTGATGGAGCATGCAGGCATTTTTTTTTTTTTTAAGAACCTGCAGTCCCCTCCAGGAAACCAGCAGCAAGGAGCAGTAAATCAATAGCTACGCAGTGTGGGCAAATGACAACCTGTTTAGTTTGGAGGCCTACCTCGTTTCACAACATGTGGCCTGGCCTTCTAAACCGAAGGCAGGGTCTCAGGGAGAAAATATTTCCCTGCACTAAATCAGATTTGGCAGCAGGTGGTCCGTGGAGTTGTGAGTGAGCTGCCTCTACACCTGCCAAGGACTGCGGAGCCAAAAGAAAACACTCTATTTTTCTCCACCCAGGTGACTCTCCTGTACCTCCCACTGGTTCAATATATCAATGGTATCTAGCCGGTGGTGATGTGTCATCCGTCAGGATTGGAGCATCTTCAGAATAATCGTTTTGTTATCAGAAGAGTAAAGACTGCAAAGGGTGAAACTATGTTGAAATAACAAACAGGATTATAAGGGCCAAAGTCAAAGTCAGCTGGTACAGCTGAACTGGGTAAGTGATTAAGAAAATGGATGGACAAATTAAAATGACACTTTAGTTCAACATTACTCTTTTGCAATTTGAAAGAAAATTATATTATTCCTAATGATTACTGTTTTTGACTGCCATAATGCTTTTATGGCCTTGATCCCTGTGAGGAACAATCAATTTTGCCATCTGATGTATTGATGCAATCTATTTTCAAAGAGAGGATGAAAGAGCGATCTGTACATAGAAATTCAACTCTCTGGCTTTCATGAGACCGCTGTAATATTCCTCTGGGCCAAAACCTGTAGCACGGTTGACAGAAGGAAAATTAATTCCCATCATGTTCTTAAATCCACGACAATTTGTCCCAAGCAGCAAAGTCACTCTGAGAGGGGAAAAAAAGCGATATAAAACTAAATGTAAGATGAATTATGCATGTGAGGGGCAAAACTCGATTATACCGTTATTTATCTGATTGACTGGTGCTATGGCAGTGAGGTTCAATTTCCGCTCCTTCGCTCACACTTCATAGCCTCTTACTCTCTGACGATTTCTAATCTTTACATTTCAGAAAACGTACCGTGACTGTTTTTTTTTTCTTCTTCTCTCTTCATGTCTCCTCTCTCCTCATGGCAGCCAGGTGGTACACTTCACTGGGCTTCAAGAGGACAGTTATTAATCTATAACAGTATTTCGTTGCCATCTTTTGTAATTTGTTTCTCCTATAAACTCAGTAGTCCCCTAAACAGCTTGTGTACACTGATGGGTCATAAACTGATGGAATAATTTGTGGGTTTCTAATGAAACCATTTTAAAGATTATTAACATATATTATTTTTACAAACTTAAAAGAGGAAGCACAGAGGAAATGCCCAAAATAATACAATATACAACAATTTGATTAATGTGCTTCAAGGTGTTTTAGGAAATCTTATAATCTAGTATTTAAATATTAAGGAAGTGAACAGTTTTAGCGCTTTAAGTTCAATAAATATGTGATGATTTCAGTAAGTAGTCATGTTCAGTACTAACCAAAATCGTTTTCCATAACAGAGCAGTTCTACTTTAATTTTGTATACAGTTTGACAGTGTTATTGAACTCATAAAAATGAAGTAGAAATACAGTCAATTTACTTTCAAGCTTTATATTTTAGTTGACATTCATTAAAGGTAAAGGCCAAATAAATAACTGACCTAAAATACAACCTTGCAAATTTCAATACATTTCAAAAAAAGCATTATATTTTACTACGTTTTGAGAAAATCTTCCACCATTTCAGTTCAGTTGTGAATATTCGTCTTAATATTTAATGACAATTGTGTTAAAAACTAAATGTATTAATCCTACATGCAGTTGTAACAGCATACAGGTTAAAGGGGCTGCACTTCACATGACTTTGACTGTAACATTGCATCGTACAGTTATTGGTTGTTTTATATTCTTGTGAGTGAGGATGTCAAGTGGGAACCTCTTATTTTGGCGTCCTTCACTGACAGCGGATTTGCCACACTTATTAAAGTATGGAAGCATTGTCAAATTGCTTTTAAGAGCCTATGGATGCCAGAACTATTGCTCCACAACCTTCCCCAGATTATTCAATCTCATAGTCCTATTGCTAGCTCAAGATAAGATGGAGAATCCATGCAGTGGAGGCTTATCTGAACTTAGCACACACGCTCAGGAGTATGGGATTTCACTCCAAATTCCTTCCCTGCACTCCAGGTATGACCCAATTAATGTGAGAATTTACTGCCTCTTGCGTTCACCTCCTTCCACATCAATAAATGATAAGAATTTTAAATAAAGGTTGCAAAGGGAACTTTCACAAAAATATCAGTGTGACTATTTTTTCAAACGAGAAAAAAATGCTTTTTTAAAAAAAAATCACAATTAGCTTATACCTTTCTGCTTTCTACATTACTGCTAGTTTCATTATATTTTGCTAGAAATGTAGGTGAAATACGTGCAACAGTTACTAAAATGCAAACATAGTGGCCCAGTTTTCATAAAGGACAGTCCAAAGCTCTTTGGATATTGCCTTTTGGTTTATTCTCTCTTAAGATGATCTCACACTGCTTCAGTAATGGTAAGGTCTAGGCTCTAGAGTGGCTCATCCATGACTGATATGTTTCATTGTATGTTTTTTCTATCCAGGTACGCTTTTACTACTTTGGCATTGTGTTTGCGATCATTATCATACTGAAAAGCAAAGCTGTTGCCAATCAGACACTTACCAGATGGTACAGAGCATCCAGAAAGTATTCACAGCACTTGTTCCACATTTTGTTATGCTGTAGCCTTATTCCAAAATGGATTAAATTTATTTTTCCCCTCAAAATTCTACACACAATGCCCCATAACGTCAAAGTGTAAAAAGTTGGAGTTCTTGTAAATTTATTAAAAACCAAAACAAAATGATAACATGTGCATAATTATTCACAGCCTTTGCCATCACCCTCAAAACTGAGCTGATCCACTTTATAGCATGGTCAAATATAAATAAAACATAAAGATATTTTTTGTGAGTCCATCAATTTTCGCAATATGTCCAATACCAGGGGCTGAAATGCAGTTCCAAATCACAGTAGAGCATCCACCCAGTTTTACAGATGTCTGTAAACATTCACTGTTGTACCTCTCTCATGATCGCCGCCTTACATGTTGAGTGATTTCACCCACAAATTTCAAATTTGGTTTCTTCATTCAAATAAAATCCCTCATCCTTTTTTCCAGTGCCTAAGATACAATCTAAAATCCAATCTTTGCTAAATTGTCTGCTATGTTTAGACACAACACTGGTTCATCTCCTTGAGTTATCTGCCTTTTTTATGCTTTCATAGGTCAGTATTAAATGATTTAACAAATAAAATGCCTCTGAAAATGGTCAGGTGCAAGGAGTGGACAGGAAATTAGTGAAAAAGCAGCCGTTGTCCAAAGAAAAACTTGAAAAGGCCTCTATAACTATTGCTCAAGACCACTTTAAAAGAAATTTAAGAAAGTCTTACTCCTTGGAAGTAAAACATAAAGACGTGAGGGGTAGCTGAAAACATCTGCACAGTACTGGTACACAAAATAAAGAACATCCAACAGTGCAACTTGTAAAAACACATTTTCATAAATTTTGCAACACAGACAGGCATTAGAAAAATTAATAAATAAATAATGCAAAAGGCTGAAAAAAATCTTTTTTCTTATCGTTGTGACCCATAAAGTTAGGTGTCAATTATCTGCTATCTATAATTGTCTGAGTAGCAACATCAGTCTCACTGGTAGATTGTTAAGTTCATCTGTCTGACCAAGGTTTTGACTACCGGTTTGTTTTCGGAAGTAGCAACTATGGAGGATGGTTCACTGTAAAGTTCAATATCATCCAATATTTCCCCTCTTTCCTGTTGTTTGTATCGATTTTCACTCCTTTACCTTTATACGTATGCTAATAAAAGTTTTTGTTTGGGGCTGTGTATCTGTAGTCAACAAAATCAAAGCAAAAAAAGTAGATGTTAAACTTTACTGAATTCATGGTTAATATTAAGACAAAGGTAAGAACCTTTATTGTTATTTTATATCACTTATTATAAATTGTCTGGCAGCAGTGTGTTACGTATATTGTAGCACGACCCTCCTCCAAGGCTAAATGTGGTTCATATTTGTGTCAGATCTGTGCTGTGGTGCTTTGTGATCAAAACAGACAGGTGCATTTTAGTGAGTCATTTTAACAGTGACACACATTTTATGTAAAGCATTGTTTTGCCAGACAGTGTTGCTTTATACCTTTTATAAAATGCACTTGCTTTACAGATCAAAGTCAATTATTCTTTCGAATTATGGATTTTCCACATGCTCAGAGATGTTACACAAAGTGGTACTAAAGACTTGGCTGGACCATCTTTGATGTTTTTCTGCACAGTGTGATCATTATTGACATTAGTGCTAATCTGGGGGCAAATGCCAGAACAGCTGTCTGGAAAAAAAAAAAAGAGAGAAAGGATTACTGGCACTAAAGAAGTCCCAGAGGTTGGACAAAAATGCCATGACTGATAGTCAGAGCATGAACCAGACCCAATAAACAGTAATTATCTTAAATACTTGGGTGTTTGGGTCCAAAATTGAAACTGTGACAGCTACCGTGTCCTCAATACAGCATGTGTTTGATTAAAAAGGTTGAAATTCATGTGGACAAAGCCGAGAACAGAAAGCTTGGACAGAATGCATCAGGGGTGGTTTCACTACACTCTGTTTGTTACTTATCATAATTAAAAACTGCTGTTAATGAGATAGTGACCATTCACCTTCATTAATTCACTTGTTTTTGACCTACATGCTTGTTCGCATTCAGGTTCATTTGGTTTGGGGCCAATTCCATCATCCACTGTGCAAAATACAGCAAAACACATTGACCGTTACTGAGCTGTGTGCGTTCGTGTCTGTGTGTGTGTGTGTGTGTGTGTAGAAGTTACTCTAGATGCACCTAGTATCTTGAGTACCAGTCAATGCCAAACAGAGGAGAAGTACACAAAAGAATTAGGGAGCCAAAGGAAATGAACCAAATTCAATTTCAGCCCAGGCTGCTCAAGCTGTCTACCACATAAAGCCAAGACTTATTATGAGATGGGCACGAATATCATTATTATTCAAACCTGATGAGGCGCCCTCTGTTTAATGGAAGCTTTCAATTTAGTTCACCTAACAACAATGCTTGCATTATGAAGCTGGTTTGCCTCAGTATTTTGATCACCAGCTATTTGAATCGAGAGCGGCTGCAGAAATTGAGAATTCAGTGATCTTGTGAGGATGTGTGCAGATGGTGGTTATTGATTTATTTAGATAAGAAATATTGCTTATTTCAAGGGCTCCTATGTGTTACTTGTATGCTAAGGAGTCTGAATAAGTAAAGTGATGAGTCACTTGGCTGCCATAGATTCAGGAAATTGGTTTGTCGTGGTGTAACAATAGGCTTGTCTGTGCCACGTAATTGCTTTAGACCCTCAACTTTCACAAAATACACTCACAGCGCACAGACACACGTAGAAAGAGTGTGGCTGAAACTCTAGGCCCATACAGACATGTTTGATGACTTGAAAGGTGGTGTACTTCAGAGCTTTTCTGATAAAGTGATGAGAATGTGTGAGGAGTGTTTTGATAGACCAAGAATCTTTTTGCTGTAGTGCGATAACATTTCAAATACCTTGCCAACAAAGCCTCTCATGAAGTCTCACTATCATAAAACGGTTGATTTTAATCAGTTAGCATCCAATTAGGAACTTCCACTGACTCAACATCTGGAGAAGTGTCTGTGTGTGTGTCTGGGAAACTTAGATTGCTTCTTATTTTCTCTCTACATTTATGCTGACACAAAAGAAACTGCAAACTCTGCTAATACACTTGCTGATGAAGGTATGTCCCCTGTTGCGCAGTCATTTAAATCATTCCCTGGACAATAAATACTGCATGAAGCTTTATCAAGCTCTTAGGAAGTCCCTCAGCTTAGTGTGTCAGTATCATAGTCGTGACACTTACAGCTCTACTTCTAAGTGCTCTTTCCTGCAACAGACTATACTCATATATCATACTATTTTTCTTTTATGCTTTACAGCCTTTTAGAACAGTCTCCACACCAATCCTTTGCTTAGTTTTGTTTCTATCAATACAATTCTAGGTTTAAGTGAAGTTGTTACAGCTATAATGGTAAATTTACTTAAATACCCCCCCCCCAAAAAAAAAAAAAACAAACAAACAAACAAACAAACAAGGAAACAAACCTACTTTACATACCTTCACTGGTCTTTTTATTAAGTACACATTGGTGCTTAAGCTGGATCTACAACAGTCCGCGGAGATTTTGGTCCATATTGACATAATGCACATTATTCCAGAATCGACTACCTAGGATATATTTTTTTTTTTTTTTGCATTTTCAGTTGGTTTCCTGAAAATGCAGCAAATTGGGGGGAAAATCCATTAAATGTGGACTGTAGCTGCAATCATTCACAGATAGACAACAGATTATACGCTATTATGA
Organism: Oreochromis grahami; assembly: GCA_029532605.1. Classification (NCBI taxonomy): domain Eukaryota; kingdom Metazoa; phylum Chordata; class Actinopteri; order Cichliformes; family Cichlidae; genus Oreochromis; species Oreochromis grahami. The sequence goes on from JAQSNX010007029.1 coordinate 19,733, forward strand.
TGTTAGATGGCCACTCCTGACAAAGCTCATGTATTCACTGGACTCATAACCCTTTACACTAATGAATAGTGAAGAGAACTGTGAGGACCTAATTAAGTGTCCAAGCCCTTGGCTATTCAGGGGGGGAGTGTGTCAAGCTCCTTTATGCACTTATGCACAGTGGATTCTTAATGCATAACGTCATGTTAAGAACCCTGAAAATAAACCATGCCAGCGGAGCTTCCCAGGGGGACAAGACACTTTCGCTGAGCTCCATGTCTGTCTGGAGACCAGTCATGAAAAAGCCCCCCCCCCCCCAGTGCTGCAACAATGAAGTCACAGCAGCAAATTGGAAGTCACAGCACCAAGTTTAGCATTCGCAAGGCGCAAGAGGTCAGGATTCTGCTCAAGGCACTCGTTTTTAGTAAGTGTAGAAACAATTTAGGCTGTTCAACACTCTCGTCCCATTGGTAAAGATCTTTTAACTCTAGCTTTTTGGTTATCCCTTCTTAAGTAGCTATATTGTTTTATTAATTAAAGTATAGCCGATCTTTGGGGTTCATATTATTCCTGAAACACACACCGAAAAACCCCGTACTGGAGTAACTTTTACAACAGTCGTATCATTATGGTGATGCTGCATCCATCTATTGAAGATATAAGATTTGTGAAAAATTCTGTCTCATGTTGTTAGCTATATCAGATTGCCCTACTTATCTAAGTTACATGGAAGGAAGTTGTAGTCATTTTCTATAATTTTTTTCTCTTAATTTTGTCTTTGGACTACAAAATATTTTCTTCAGTTAATATGTTCTTTATCGAAGAACAACAGCCATAACAGCTGCGTTTAAACAAAGCTGCAGCCAGTAATCCACATTAATATTCATAGCATTTAAATCCTCAAAACACCAACAGAATCAAAATGACAGATGTTTTAAATTAAAATACACCCATATACATACACACACACACACACATATATATATATATATATATATATATATATATATAATACCAGAGGCGCAAAACACCAGCTACTGGTAGACAGAACAGTCAGCCGAGACTGCAAGACCAGACTGACCAACCTGTGCACAGCCTGGATTGATTACAAGAAGGCCTATGACTCAATGCCCCACAGCTGGATAATGGAATGCCTAGAATTGTACAAGATCAATAGGACCCTAAGAGCCTTCATCAGGAACTCAATGGGGATGTGGCACACAACACTAGAGGCCAACTCCAAGCCCATAGCACAAGTCACCATCAAGTGCGGGATCTACCAAGGAGATGCTCTGTCCCCACTGCTGTTCTGCATAGGCCTGAACCCCTCAGTGAGATCATTAACAAGACTGGCTATGGATACCGACTACGGAACGGAGCGGTTGTCAGCCACCTCCTGTACATGGATGACATCAAGCTGTATGCCAAGAGTGAACGAGACATCGATTCACTGATACACACCACCAGGATATACAGCAATGACATTGGAATGTCATTCGGGCTGGAGAAGTGTAGTCGGATGGTAACAAAGAGAGGGAAGGTAGTCAGAACTGAAGGGATTGAACTACCAGAAGGCAACATTGCAGACATAGAGGACAGTTACAAGTACCTGGGGATCCCACAGGCGAATGGGAACCATGAAGAGGCCGCTAGGAAAGCTGCAACCACCAAGTACCTGCAGAGGGTCAGGCAAGTCCTGAGGAGTCAGCTGAATGGTAAGAACAAGATCCGGGCCATCAACACCTACACCCTGCCCGTGATCAGGTACCCTGCTGGGGTAATAGGCTGGCCAAAGGAGGAGATAGAAGCCACTGACATCAAGACAAGAAAGCTCCTTACCATGCATGGAGGGTTTCACCCCAAGTCTAGCACCCTGAGGTTGTACGCTAAGTGGAAGGAAGGGGGCCGAGGACTGGTGAGTGTCAGCACCACAGTCCAGGATGAGACAAGAAACATCCAAGAATACATCACGAAGATGGCCCCAACTGACAGTGTGCTCAGTGAATACCTCAGGCAGCAGAAACCCAAGAAAGAGGAGGAAGGTGAGGAACCATCATGGAAGGACAGGCCCCTGCACGGTATGTACCACCGGCAGATAGAGGAGGTGGCTGATATACAGAAATCCTACCAGTGGCTGGACAAAGCTGGACTGAAAGACAGCACAGAGGCACTAATCATGGCAGCACAAGAACAAGCTCTGAGTACAAGATCCATAGAGGCTGGGGTCTATCACACCAGGCAAGACCCCAGGTGCAGGCTGTGTAAAGATGCCCCAGAGACAATCCAGCACATAACAGCAGGGTGCAAGATGCTAGCAGGCAAGGCATACATGGAACGCCATAACCAAGTGGCCGGCATAGTGTACAGGAACATCTGTGCCGAGTATAACCTGGAAGTCCCAAGGTCAAAATGGGAGATGCCCCCAAGGGTGATGGAGAATGACCGAGCTAAGATCCTGTGGGACTTCCAGATGCAGACGGACAAAATGGTGGTGGCTAACCAACCGGACATAGTGGTGGTAGACAAACAGAAGAAGACGGCTGTAGTGATCGATGTAGCGGTTCCGAATGACAGCAATATCAGGAAGAAGGAACACGAGAAGCTGGAGAAATACCAAGGGCTCAGAGAAGAGCTCGAGAGGATGTGGAGGGTGAAGGTAACGGTGGTCCCCGTGGTAATCGGAGCACTAGGTGCGGTGACTCCCAAGCTAGGCGAGTGGCTCCAGCAGATCCCGGGAACAACATCGGAGATCTCTGTCCAGAAGAGCGCAGTCCTAGGAACAGCTAAGATACTGCGCAGGACCCTCAAGCTCCCAGGCCTCTGGTAGAGGACCCGAGCTTGAAGGATAAACCGCCCGTAGGGGCGTGCTGGGTGTATATGTATATATATATATATATATATATATATATATATATATATATATATATGTATATGTATATATATATATATATACACACACAACAACAACAAAAAATACATTGAGGAAGGAACATCAATGGATGTCAGCCAAAGTACCCAGTCTGGAGGCAGACTCGTTTTTCATTAAGATTAACTGTGTAGCGGGGGCGGCCTATCTTTCTATGCCTCCAGCTGACACTTGTCCCCCTCCTACAGCAGCAGTGTGTGTGTGTCTGTGTGTCTGTGTGTGTGTGGTGTGTTTCAATGCTATCAAACAATGGAGGTGTTATCAGACACTGCCGAAGGCATATGAACGAGTCAGAGGGGAATTCAGACCAAAAATCAGCATGTTCCCAAGAGAACCAAAAGTTTATACTCTGAACCGAGATATGAGGAAGGAATTTTGTTATGACCTGTTTTCACAAATGAAATATTATTGTTTCCTATACTTGTACTATATCTGATACATTGTCTTGTACTTAACTAATTTTCAAGCTCCCGAGCAGTGATATAACTGGTGAAAGGCATATGCTCTTATTTTATGGAATTAGGTCTCTTTTCAGTCTGTTGCTAAAGTCTCCGCTCCATACATTTTTCAGTCAAATATTTCCCATTTGCAACTTGAACCTATATTAAGAAGAACTTGATAAAGCCTCAGATGTTATTTTCGACCACTGGAAAGAAAAAGAAGTCTGCATACAAACTCACAGAAGCACAGTTTTAATTAACTATTAAGGATCAAGCTGTCCCAGTAACCATCTGTAGTAGATACTGAGCAATATGTGCATTATGCTGGTGTCCAACATTTTACAAAAATACTCATTATCGCTTAATTTCATGTTTTGACAATGTGCAGATTGTTCTAATTAAACAAAATCAAACATCAAATGAGGCTTTATGTGCTTTGTCAGTGATTGTCATATTGTAAAGGTGATGAAATACATAAGTTTTAAAGATTGAGGTACCATAGTTTTCGGGTCATAAGCCGCTACTTTTTTCCCACACTGTGAACACTGCGGCTTATACGGACGTGCGGCTAATGCATATTTTTTTTCATGCGGCCAAAAACATTTTGCCTGGTAACAGTAGACCAATAAAATTAATAAGTAGTATATATACAGTATATATTTTTACCGGTTGTTAAGAGACATTGTAATGTTGTTTGTGCACTGTTCCGTAAAAAAACCACAAGCAACGTAATTTGTGTGTTACCGATACGTACGTATACTTAAAGGTAGCCGTGTTACAGGCGCTGTTCGAGGAAAAAAAGCATTTGCAGTATGTATTTTTGTATGTTACCATAACGTTTATGTTACCATGTTTATGTTACCTTACGGATTAAATTAAACGTTGAAAATCCTCACGTGTAATATTTCTGTGTAAATATCTCAAATTACAGGTGAAATGCATACGGCTTAAAATCCAGTGCGGCCTGTACAAGTACAAAATTGATTTTCTTTCTACAATTAGAGCATGCGGCTTTTAATCAGGTGCGCTCTGTAGTCCGGGATTTACGCTAATTTTCAAATTAGACACATTTCATGAAGTGAAACTTCGAAAGAAGTGATGAAGGGCTATACAATCTAATTAGAAGATAGTATGTTTCTGTATAATGTATTTGTTCAGTTAATGGTTATAGTTTCAAACGAATTTTTTATACATACAAATATTAGTTAAATACAAGTGAAATACAAATGTTAATTATAGCTTATGTGACTTTCGATATACCCAACCTTTTATATAACATTATCTGTCGAATGACCTAGTAGAACACTGTGTCTAAGGCATATGAGCTGTTGTTTTGATCTGCCTGAGCTTGTAAATAATGTGAAAGAAATTGCCTTTGGGGAAAAAAGGAGGCGTGATGTTTCTCAAAGTATGATGCAAACATCAACCAGTATAAATCACATTAATAAAAATAGTTGAATAAAAGGAAAGGCTGAGTACAAATGATTGCCAACAAGTAATTTTCTGTCTGAAAAAAAGAGGAAATAAAAGAAGAAAAGACCCGATGAGTTAGACACACCATGCTACATATTTTACTCCTATGTTTTTGTATATGTGCATTTCAAAAGGCCCCAAATGCATATTTGTTTTCATTAAGTATGTTCAGAAAGAAGTTGAACATTAAACAAAGCCAATAAATTAAACTTGCATTCAGCTAGTTTTTGACTGGTCCTTGTCTTATCTGTGCGCTCATGGATTAATTCATTGTTATAATCAAGATTTTCCTACATTTTAATGTTGCTCTTGAATATTAAGCTTACTGCTTCCCCTGTGCATAAGCCCACTGGGCTGTGGAGCTTGTAAAACATGGGCAGAAACCCAGGAGTATATACATATTAAGCTTTACAGGTGAACCAAATGATGAGGTTGTTTAGTCAAGGCAAACAATAGGCCATCAATCCCAGCCAGTGGGAACCTGCCAGCATGAATCTTGATGAACATCCAAGACCACTTCAGAATCTGCACCCTAGACAGAGGTGTCGACAGCACAGTATTCCATCAACACTGAACATGACTTTTCATTATTTACAGTTTACAGAGGGTTTGTTTTTCCCTGTTTCTTCTTTACTCCTCAGGATTTCAGTGGATGCAGCAAAAGAATTGCAGAGGTTCAGCACATTGTTAAAGAAGTGTTTTCCTTACTACCCTTCCTCCAAAGTCCCAATTATTTTAAAAGAAAATGTCTGACAAAAGAATCCAGAAATCATATTTCCTCATACTTCGCTTAACTTCTCAATTCCTCTTTGATATCTGCTCTTTTAAAGGAAAGTACAAAGAAATCATGCACAATCACAAAATGTTAAGGAGAGTAGTTGTTGGAAATGGACTCTTCATCTTCCAACCGCCTCATTACACAGTAATTCTGCACAATGTGAAATTTACAAGCTTAAGACTTGGCCAATATTTGAATGGGAAGACATCTACATGTAGGTGCTGTTCCTGTTCATTAAAAAAAAAAAAGAAGAAAGAAATTGAAGAAGCAGCAACTTCAGGAAATATCCGGCAGATGGTAGCGTATGCAGTTGTTTAGAGTAGTTTGCACCTTTTGGTGTTGATTGTCACGCTTTTTTTGTGACCATATGCTGAACATTAGCACAAAACCTGAGAGTTTTTTTCTTCTTCAGCTTAGCCAGACTGGCATTTCCGCTTGGCTGCAGTAATATGGTGTTAGGCTCTACTGTTGGTGTCACTGTGATTTATTCTCAACAACTCATTCTATACTTGAGACAAAATTAACCTCATCATACCACACATCTTTCTTTTAATGTCCAGTAAAAGCACTCCAGCTTAATGAATGCAAATATTGTCCTCTAGATAATTAAGACGAATGTTTACGTCTCGATGCTTTTACGTACTCTGAGTCACTGCTGCTGCCTGCCAATGCATGCCTTTATATATGCTGCTAAAAGATGTATCGTGGTATATAAGTGATGGCTGAAAGAAGTCCCAGTAAAAACAGTGTGCACACTCTCTGCTGCCATAAGCTTTTATTGCTATGAAGTCATCACAAATCATTGCATGAACACCTTTTATCTGGTTACTGCAGTATCAATAGAGGTTTTAAGATTTCGCCTTTTCGGTATTTGAGAACTCTTATTTTTTCAGTTAAAATCTCACTTTAAATAAAAATTTTAACTGCTGGGAAGAGCTTTCAATAATTAAATTCATTAATTGATGGAAAAGTTTGACTTTATTCCTTGAAAAGCTCTTCTTAACAAGATACAGTATCACTTCCTGGAGCAAAGACTGAGCAGACACCATTTGCAACATTCTAGATGCTTAGCAGAAGCAGAAATGTTTGCCAGAAACATGCAAAGGCCGCTCTTTAAAAAGGAAAGAAAAGTGTGGAAGCGCAGTAAGACACCACATTTTGCCACCTGATGGCTGTGAAAGCCATGCAATATTTAGCTGTTAACCACAGATTCTCAGCCTGAATAAAAACATCACAAGGTTGTTTTTAACAATACTCATAGCAGCATGTTAACTGTAGAAATGCTGTTAAAGCTCTGCAAACAGAATTCAAACTCAGCAGGCTTCTGGCGTCCTTCTGAAAAGCAAACTATTTAAGTAACAGAAGAAATTAACAGAAATGCAGCAGATCCGTCTGTCTGTCCATTGTCTGCCGGTCCATCTCTCTCTGTCCCTGCACCCACCCGCTAAAGAAAAGGTTATTTTACATTATTAGAGTCATGCTGTGACCATGAGCTTCGTCAACTATAGTTTAAAACTATAAATTTCAGACAGGAGCTTGATGATATCAATATCTGCTACAATAGGAACCTGAACAGCGAGTCAAGCATTAAGGAAATCACAGTTGAAGAAGAGCCAAGCTAAGCAAGTTAGCATCAGGTTAACCTAATTGTTATAGTTTAAACTTAAATTACTCACAGCAAAACTGAGCATATTCTAACCGGGTTAAACACTGAGTGTAGAGATGCCATATGTTTGTAATAGCCATTGATAACACTGATAATCAACTGACCCATTTTTTCAATCCCATTGAAATGTGTGTCAACACGCCTGTGGAGAACATAGTTACGCATTGTTTTAGTTGAATGTGTAAAAATACTGACACACCTACAATAATTCATTTTCTAGATCCCAGACTTTAGAGCTATATTGGTTCACAAGGTGATTATTTATGTTTCCACTTTGGGGTTTTACTACTTTCTATTATGGAGAACAAGTGGTCCTGCTGTTATAGTTGCCACTGCCTGCACTAACATTGTAGAGCTAACAGTTAACTAGCGCTGTAATTATTAAAATATTATTAATGACTGAGTAGTTTTTGTGGTGCCAACGAATGAGTGTCACAACTTTTAATCGTCTTGTCAAAAAACTGCACATCTCTGTGATTTCAAATATTTTATAATATCCATATCTCCACTTAACTGACTGTTGCATGCACTGTTAAATAAGGGCAAGTACACAGGCAGTATAGCAACTCGTCATTTTGCTCATACATTTAAAAAAAAAAGAAAAAAGACATACCTGTTGACAGGAACACTGCTGGAATCTTTTCTAAAGGGGTAATGTAGTGGAAAATAGGATTCAGGTATTGGAACGTCCCGATACACCATGATTTAGAATAAGAGGGACTCTTTGAAAGGTTAATGGCTGCCATTTCTTCACAGTGTTTGTTCATTATTCAAATGCCAAACAGGCAAACTTTAATCAACGCTCAGTGCGGCACAGGCAGGTGACGTCTGAGTATGTTCATTAGATTTCTCATGTATTATTTAAGTAATCAGACCACCATGTCCTTGCATTCATGTTGTAAGATGTTGTGTTAAACCACAAGCAAGAGAGAAAAGTGAAGATTATCCTGCTTCTATAAGATGCTTCTTCACTGCAGTGATGTTGTATAAGACCAGAGGAGGCTGAGCTGTGTTTAAAATATTGAGCAGTTTGATTGACACAATGGGATTTGTGTTAGTTTGAGCTATTGCTGAGGATTTGTTTTTGTATAGTTTCTGGAGGGAACGCATCAAAGAGAGGGAACCGCATAGAAATATACCACAGTGTAATGTTTCAATAGCTGTCTGTAATAAGCTTCTCCTGAATCATTTAGAAATAATGGATTATCTCAGCCTATTAAATGTCCCATACATATTCATGCATATCTTTTGCTGATTCTAAAAAAGTGACGGAGGAAAGCATCTGCTACTGTAAAAGTCTATATTAGCTAAGTTTGTTGGCACCGATAAAATTACATGATTTATTTATGTTCTTTATATATCAAGGCTGCAGTAATTTTATATTGAACAATCTCTGACACTATCCAAAGAGTTACTATACAGTTGTGTACAGCATAAGGCATTTTAGCAACTTTCAGCTAACTGTTTTGGACTTCAGTCCTGGAGTTTTCTGTTGTGGTTCAGCTTCCCTGGTTCTTTGCTTAATAAACTATATATATATATATATATATATATATATATATATATATATATATATATATATATATATATAGTAAAGGCAACAAATCTGAAAAATGAATTTATAGCCATTTTAATAATGATACCCCCTCCCTCATTATGGCTATAATGGGAAACTCTGGCCCTTTCATTGGCCATTTGGCAACCACTCGTCACTAGGGAAAATGTGCATTTCTCAACTACATGTGACTGGTTGGTTGCTGGCACTTGATAGTGTGAAAGTGGGATCAGATTGATATACGTTGGTCTACCAAAAATCTGGGGAGATTCACCTTGAAATTAAAAGTTGAGCTTGTTAAATAGTGTGATTGTTGCAGCAGTAAGGAGCAGCTTTTATTTGTGCTCAGCAAGCAATTGGAGACAAGTTTAAGTAATCCATGCAAACAAGGCTTCTAGTGAAAACGTAAAACTTGTAGTGAAAGCCATATTTGGTGCAGCACCTTCTTTGCTACTGATTTCACCTGTCAACAGCCAGCGATCACTCACCAACAGGTTGGAGAATACACATTTTTCCCTTCTGACTGTTGGCTACAAGATGGTTACCATATCAGTTGTCAGTTTGTCTCCGCACAAAGAATTTGTTGATTAATGACCAAACCGCATTTGTTTAATAAATTTGTTTTCTGTATCCCTATTAAGATCTGTATTTTTTGTAATAAAGTTTCTGTGTATATCTGTCATGTTTCAGTTGTCAGAGAATTAGTTAAATATTAAATTTCACATTTACATACACTTAAAAAACATTTTGGCACCGAACAAAAGCAATGATTGCTAATGCCCTTTTCAGCTTTCAGCAAAAAAATATGTGATTAAAAAAAGAAGTTATATTATTTAACTGTAACCTAGCTAACAACGTATTCAGAAAGAATAATAAATCATCTCTCATCCTGATTTTATACATCAGTTGAACTTTGCTTATAACTATAATGGATTTGAAGATGGAAGCATGAAACTATCTCATTCTCAGTGATGACAAACAAGTGTGACGGGCAAAGCAGGTGGTTAGTGCGGCATGATTAGGCCTACATGATGCCTGGAAAAATGTGCATTTGAGAAGTGCTTGTTTTATTCTCCTACAGACTACCTGCCAGATAAAGCACTTCACTCATATTGGGGGCAAAACAAGAGAAGCCAAAAAAAAGGTAAAAATCGAAAAATAAAGGCTGTTCTCAGTGCTGCAATAACCAAAAGTAAGCCTAAGGCCAGTAATAGGATGAAGGGATATTGTCCCACCTATTGAAATCTCTATGGACATCTCTTTAGATTCACCAAAATTTAATCAACATATTGAATGAGGTGTTATTGCATTCAGGCAGTCACACATTCTACACGCTGGGCTTACACGCTGGGGAGTTAATAAAGCGCAAGGCATTAGCATCAAAATGAAAGTTAAAGGCAAACTCCTACTGAATGTAAATCTTGACCAGAAATGTATCTACTGATGGAATCCATCTTTTGTAATTAAGAATGAATGTGTGGGAAATGTGCGAGGAGGAGAGCTAGAAGTAAAAGACCTGCTCAGAAAGATGAATGCTATTATGGAGTAGGAGTGAGACGGCTGGTCTGGAATAATAACTTCCTCTGCCACATTATGTTAGTGCATTTCTGATAAGATCATTGGAAAATGGCAGCTGTTGGAAATAATGCAATTCATTTCGTGTTGCTGCGGGACACTACAGGGCCCTAAATGAAGCATGTCTTCTATTAGACCCCTAAAGAAACAAACTAATAGCCCTGCAAAGACTTGCCATTTATAATATGACTATAATTCGTATGATTCATTAAGCAGGAACAGAAAACGATAGTATACTCTGATTAGAATAGTCCTCCGGGGAAATTCTTATGTTAATTTATTCTGAAATCTTTCATTGACTAAGCAACTTGTCGAGATATTGTGTAGATTAACTCCCCAGGTCACATTGTAGTGTAGTTTCGTATTGTCTCTGCATTAGGTATAAGAGATGAATGTTGTTTACATATGTTTAATACCTCTGTCCATTTTTGTCACCACAAAATTAAGTCATTATTTAAACTAAAGCTATGCTTCGATAATTGTTCCAGAGGACATTTTTAGACTTTTGTCTCAACGATTCCTTGATGATCTATGGATGCAGTAACCCGTACTTGAACAGTACTCCTTGTTGTCACATTTTACACAATAGGTAACCTGTCAGTACTTGTTTTCAACATAGGGTGTCTCTTATTTGAGGAGGAAAGCATGGCACTGACATAGATCACAGGACTTCCTTTGGGAAGAGAATCGAGATGACAGAGAGTTGAAAAGACAGCCTTTTATTTAACATTGGTTTGTTTGTGATTGCTGTTTATTCCTTAAAATCATTAATTTTGACAATATTCAACTATATTCATGAAGCGTTATGCATTACTGTACAAAATTTCCTGTAGTTTCTCATCAATTTGTTATAGACTTGGATAGTAAACTTGACCCATCTGAGTTTCATAGCAATAACAATGCCAGCAGAGGATAGTTCATTTAGTAATACTAACAATATTTTATTACTCATGTACTAATGGACAAATGAGCGGCACCTTCTGGGGTTTAGTATGTTGCCGAAGGACACCTTGACACTGGGGTTGGACAATAAACCTTTCAATGGGCCTACCTCATGACTAATAGCCTATTTTAATAGTTACAGTATGAATTGAAGACTTTATTGTGTGCATGAACATGGCAGGATTAGACAGCTGTAAATTTCGAGTAAATCCCATTGTAGTAGTTGAGCTGCGATCTGTATCATTTACTGGAAGAGATGGGAGCCGTAAACTTTGTTCTGTGCGTAGCTCTTTTTTCAGTGCTACATTTACTTGATTTCTAATTTGGATTCTTTATTCCTAGTTTTCATTTCACTTATGTATGAAAGTGTGTTTTATGTTTTTATTATTATTTTTACATTTTTAGTATTCATAATATAGTCTCAATAGTTTGTTGTTTGTGTGTATTTGTGTGTTCATGCTGACCAAAATTAGGCATGGTAATCAAGGACACAAGACTTCCCTGTAAGCGCTAAATATATTCCAATAAGTATAACTTGTAATGAGAGCTTTTAATCAAACTGACCTTCATCTAATTGATTAATGAATAAATACATTTTTGCTAACCTATCAATCAGCAGCAGAGGGCTCGTTTTCTCTCCATGTGTGTAATAGGCATCTGTAACGAGATGCTGTATTTGAGCAGCCTTCAGATTATCTATAATATACCAAATTTACTTCATTATGATGTTGTTTTATTTTTTATTAACTTAGGTTATGTTTTACACTGTAATCTACATTTATAGGTTCTACTATAGCAGACCAGAGATGACCATAGTTTTGAGTTATTTCTCCACTCCATAGTAATGGATGTCATTCCTACGTTTGTTTTCAACCAGCCACAGGCATCTTTTTTAGCTCCTTGACTCCAAACCAGTGCTTTGTATCATTTCTTTTTATTTCTTCTCTACTTTTCACTTACTTTTTTTTAACTTTAGTATCTGTTTTACGTTTACTTTCTGCTAAAAAGCTACTTTGTTTTCTCTCCTACCAAAAACACCTGTTTTTCAAAGCTTTATTTCAGAAATTGAACATTTCTGCCTTCTAGTGTTTTTAAAGTTGTATGTTACACTTGTCCTGTGGAGTTACGATAGATACAACAGAATTTAACAGAACTTGAGATGTCAGTTGTTGAAATGCCTGGAAACTTTGTTTGCATGTCTTTTACAGGATTTTTAACTGATGAGAACTGAAAGCCATTTTTACTGTAAAGCTAATATAGCTCTATAAGCTGATAGCTCAAATAAGCCATGATCAGAAGGTCGGGGGTTCGAATCCACTGAACGGCTACCCTGAGGTACCCCTGAGCAAGGTACTGTCCCCACGGTGTTCAGTAATATAGATTATTATTGTTATTAGGTATTGGCTGACATTACAAAGATTTTCTGGAAGTGCTGCTTGGAGGTACATATTGTTCTCAGGATCCTGTGTACCATGCATTCTGTACTCTTTCTGCATGGTCAAGGAGTTTGCAAAGAAAAGCATCTGGACTTCTTTGAGTTCTGGAAGAAGCGTTTCACCTCATTCAGAGCTTCTTCAGTTCTAAGGTCAAATGGCCGAGAGTCCCAGATTTAAACCCAGTGGGAGTATCCCCCAAAAGAGGGACAAAGGACACCCGAAACCCTGGCTGATTAGGTACCACACCCGCTTTCACACCTTGTCGCATGTGATTAGAGGATCACCAGGGGGTCCTTTGTCCCTCCTTGGGGGGATACTCCCACTGGGTTTAAATCTGGGACTCTCGGCCATTTGACCTTAGAACTGAAGAAGCTTCTCGGATGAGAGGTGAAACGTCTTCAAGCAACTCAAAGAAGTCCAGATGCTTTTCTTTGCAAACTCCTTTGACTACGATGACCTGGATGACTGAGAATCTTTCTGCATGGTGATTAATAGGATTTTGTCTGTTATGCAAAAATATTTCCACCCAAAGATTTTTTTTAGCTATTTTAACTTCTTATTTGATTGCACTATGGTAAGAACTAGATGTTGCAAATAACTATTTTTAATACCAACTGAAGTAATTCTGGATTACCAGAAGTAGCATATAAGAAGTAACAAAATATAGGGTCACTACTTTTTGACTGACTAGGCATAGTTATGTTTCACTGTTTGCTTTCAGACAACATTCAGTATTTGAGTAAATGTATCACTTCAGCTTTAGTATTCTTATATCTGCCAAAGAGGTCATGTTCTTCGTAGCTTTTGCGTGTGTGCATGCATGCCATTCTGTCTGTAAACACGACTGCCCGAAAAGTTTTTAATGATTTCCAATAAAACTTTGTACGGGTTGATACTAGAATTTCAAACTCGATATGCTATCCAAGAATTTGCTTGATCCTCAATGCCACGTGGAAGATTCTGACCCCATCCTGCAATAACAAATAATAGCAAAGATGTTATATCTCAGGAAAAGTTAGCTTGTTAAATTTCTATTTCTATTTCTCTTTTCTATTAAGTGTAAGTTTTAGTTTTGAGGTTTTGTAGTTTTATAAATTATCTACATAAATTTATTAGCAATTCCATCCATTTTCTTCTACTTATTTGGTGTTATAATCTCCCAGTTCTTTTAATCTTTGGGCTGAAGGAAGGACAATACTCGGTGTAAAAATGCTCAATCAACAATATTTTATTTCCATATAATTCAACACTTAAGAGCATGAGAACCATCATGATGGGGAGACCTGCCTGCAGAGGGTCACAGCAAGTCTCAAAATGGTGACGGGTTACTCAGCCTTTTATAGCCTCTAGTAGCCCCCACCTAGTCGTAAAAGCCTAAACATTCACATTCTTTCTCTCACACGGCGCTGAAGTTATGACCCTTGCTCCTGTCTTTTCTGCTCTGTAAAGGTGGGGGTATGGGGAATGTAGTCTGTTTCTCCCATTATCAGAACAAGGTCTTCTGCACACAACATTCTCTTCATGATTCAGCAGTATGAAATGTCAAGAAACCGTGTAACACATTCAACAGTGTTGAGTAATGCAGGTCAATCCAATAGATCTAATGATTTTCACACTCTTTTAAGTCAGAGAAGTATAATGCAAACTAAAAGTACATACTGATCACACACTCTATATTAAGGGTATAATATGATCTACAGCAGTATCATAATTCAACTACTTTGATTACAGATATAAGTTAACATATGATAACAGAATAATCTCACAATTCCCCTTTTGATTTTTTAAGAGATCACTTATAACATACACTCCAGCGTTACAAGGTCCAGTTCTTCTTGGTCTGAGGCCCTCTGTCCCCCTTTAACGGGTCAACCATGTGTGGAATGACCTCTGTGTTTATGCAGTTCAGATGCAAGAAAAATTAGATTTACAACAATAACAGCAGTTACAGATGACACTTCCATCACTCCCAATTCTCCCAGCTTTATTTTGGTGCTACAGTTTCCCACTCCCATTTTGGTGCCACCTTATACCTTTCAAATGTACTCAGACTAGAACCTCTGTCTAAGGAGCTTTTAACCTTTATTTTATTGCTGCAGCTACCAGTATCTTCCAGTTGGGTGATTTCTCAGCTTCTTTCTTCGACCTCGGGGTTAGACCACCCTTTAGTCGTTGCACAGATCAGGGATTATTCTGCCCCGATTTCAACAAAGATCTGTGTATTTTGGGGTCACAGCCGTGTCCCCCTTTTTGCCAAGAGCCTCTCGTAACCCGTTGGTCTGTGTTCCTGAGATCTTCGCCAATCCCCTTCATGTTTATTGCTGTGTTCTGTGGCACGCATTCGAGGGAGCCCAAACACCATGACACTTGACCCCAGTTGCTGTCTCAGCAGTCCCTACTTCTGTCTCTCCTGTTCTAAGGGTCCTCATATCTCCGTGTCCCCGTCTGGTGTCTGTTCCTTTCTCTGCAAGAGACAGAGAACCAAAACACCTCTCTCCCCTAGCCTTGATAATCTAATATTGTTATCCATTGTTCTTCTAATAATTCCAAGTTGGTTTAGAATATGTGTTCAGGACTCTCTGATAGGAACTCATTCTAATCATTATCTATGTTTGTTTGATGTTCAAATAAAATTCCA
>JAQSNX010007030.1:0-20010 GCA_029532605.1 Oreochromis grahami
GATGTCATGTCTGATGGAAGCATTGTGAAAACTCTAAGTGATGCCTTTTATAAACTGCAGCAGCTTTAGACCATTTTTTTTCCTCATCTTAACACCTCAGCTCTAAAACAGTACCTGTATACAAAGAAATGGGGGGACTTTCTGTGTAAAAGAGATGTGTACAACCACAAAGCTTCCATCTTCAGTTAAAGACATTTACACCTTTCACCACAGAGCACAAAACAAACATGTTCTCATAACAAGAACGCTACTCACCCAGGTCGGACTGACTACAGTTAACAACAGGATGTCGCTCCTGTGGTTTTATATGCAGAACAGTCAAAGTCTATAATTGTAATAAAGATACTTGTTTTATTCATCCTGTGTCTTTATGTCTCATATATGCTGAGAACATGTGCATACTAATCTCAGATATTAGACCTATATGGCTTATATAAGTTTATTGTTATTTGCTGCTCAGTACTGCTAAAGTCACAACACACCTGACATCCCAGTGATATAATAATAGATTGCATTATTGCACCAGTAGGGTGAGGTGTCTTGCCCAAAGACACAACGGCCAGGACAGACAGAGGTGGGGGATCGAACGGGCAACCTTTCAGTTACAGATGAGCATCCCAACCCCTTGAACCACTGTCGCCCTGTAATATGAGGTGGACCTGTAGGTGAGCTGAAGCTCTCAGACCCACTGCTGTTATGCAGCCCAAAGAAAATACAGATGATTCACATTTGGACAAAAAAAAAAGAAAGAGATATTTCATTCCTCCTAAAGTACATCACTAAAGTCTGAAATAGTCCTGCTTAGTTATTTCTTCTTCACCATGTGAACACATGCAGTCATTTCTGACTCAAACATCATAATGCTTCCACAAACACAAATGTGTGTTAATCCATGACTGATAAAGTCTCCAACAATCACTATTTCTTGTTTGTTTGAGAAAACATTCACAGAGCAGCTGTTTCAGGAAATATTTATATATAAAATAATAATAACAACATAATTATGATTGTGAGGTGTGATTAAAGTTTGATGTGTTTAGTAGTTGGAGGGAACTACAGTGTTTGTGTTTATAAGTTAATTATCATTTCTTCTGACTTAAAGTAACCAATGCAACAATGTGTAAAACTCCTGATAGTCCCTTCAGCCTGGTGCTAAACTGTTTGGCTTGTACTATGGTGACCATTAAACTAAATATTAACATGTACAGTGGATATAAAAAGTACACACTCAGAAACAGTGTGTTCACATTCATTTACTCTGCAGGCAACTTCAGTCTGTTTGTTTGTTCCTTTGGAGAATCTCAGTCAAAAAAAAGAAAAACAAACAAAAACACACTTTCAGTAATGCAGATTGAGTTGATAAAATGAACTGCATTTATCTGTTCCTCTAACTTGACATTTTCTTACTCTTACACACCAAGCCACGTATCTCTCTTCTGTTTTCATTACGAACAGAGTTCATCAATATAATACACTGTAACTCTGAGTTATAGAGATTGAAAATGTGACGTCATTCAGGGGTAAAACCGCAAAGGATTCTGGGAACGAGTGGCAAGCGGTACTAGCACATGCAGACTTTCAATTGAAATCAGTTACACAGCAATAAAAAGAAACACAAAAAATGGCAAGAAGCTGTTGTATTATTAACTGCAATAGCCGGTCACATGACAGCCACGGGAAGCCGACGGGTAAAGAGATTGGTTGTTATCGGATTACGTCGTTGAAGAGAAATTGTTCAGCCATGTTTCCGAAGTAACAAACAGGCGATGGATGGCCTGGATTGCAGCCATTCGAAAACCAAATATAATGTGTCAGAACACTCCAGCTCACATGTTAGTCTGCTCCAAGCATTCCCACAAAGGTCAGTGTTTTGTAGTAGTTAATATGTCATTTTTCATAACATAATTGGTGATATAGGTTACAAGCAAGTCTGGCGCTGGACAGAAATTGTCGCGCTATGCTTCTTTGTTTATTGTGCATAAATAGTGAATTGTCCTGACACAATATTGTGTTTCGCTGCTGTTATTACCACGGTACATTGACAAAAACATCTACTTTTATTCACAGGATAAAACAGTTGTTTTGTATCACTAATTGTCCAGTGCAACATACAACATACAGTGCATACATACTATTACAACATACAATATTATTGTCACTGCTACATTTCTGTAATGCGTACTAGAAATTATTTCCACTACTAATTAATTACCATTGAGCTCAAAGGTCCTATTAATAAACAGTTAACGATTGTGTATTTATGATGACGATTTGTGAGACTGGTAAACTTAACTTTGTTTGTACGATGGTCTTTCGTTCTACACAGTGCATTTCAAGCAGTGTTGGGTAAGTTACTTTAAATTAGTAACTTAGTTACATTACTAGTTACTTCTCTAAAAAGTAACTCAGTTACTTCAAGTTACTCGTTACTTTCAAAGTAACTAGTTACTAGGGAGAGTAACTTTGGTTTTACTCAGAATTCTCTTGTTAACGTGTTGCTTCCGTAACTGGATACCCAGCCAGACTGCCAGTCTTCTAGCTTGCTTACTTGCCACACGTGCACTGTGCCACCTACCAATAGAAAGGAAAAAATAATGTGCACATTTCCACGAGAGAAATCCCACGCCTGGATCGTCGTTGACCACCGCCATGATTCTAGCCTGCTTTTTACATCCAACACAAAAACTGCAGTCGTGGTGCTTTTGATTGTACTCAGAACTTGGAAATTCTGCCTTCTGAATAGGAAGATGTAGGTAACACCAGACTGCAGATGAGCTGCATACAGAGCTGGACTGGGACAAAAAAATCGTCCCGGGCATTTTGACTAGAGACCGGCCCACCATTATAGGAAAAATCATAAAGCCTTTGAATGAAAATAAACACTGTTGTGACAGTGATGTACACTGTTCTGATGGTATATATGTATCAATCTATCAATTGTTTGTTGTAAGACTCAGATAATTGTTTTTTTAAAAGCGAGACATTTTAAATGAGAATAATAAAGAAAAGTATTTCCTTGTCCCCCCCTTTCCCTGTTAATGCCCTACCTGGCCCCCTGGCAACACTTTGCTAGATCCGCCCCTGCACAGTTACCAGCTGTCAGCTACATAGAAAAGGATGCTGGTGTTATTTGTCTCTCAGAAACAGCTCATAACTTCCCTTCAACTCATCCATGTCACCTAAAAGGTAAACCTGTTTCTACATCACCTGTTCAGCTCTGATGGTTCAGTAAGGACATCTCCTGGTTTCATCTGCATGTTTCCCTCTCACCAGATAACCAAACCGATATCATGACCAGCAGCTTTACAGCTGTGGCTCCAGCAAACATCAGCTGATACTAGAAATTAATATTAAATAAATTCTAACAACAGCTGATCAAGCTTAATAACTTTATCCCTGACCTGTCTGGTGTCTAAATCCAATCGAGAATCTGTGGCAAGATCTGAAATCTGCTGTTCACAAACGCTGTCCATGTAATCTGACTGAGCTGGAGCTGTTTTGCAAAGAAGAATAGGCAAGGATTTCAGTCTCTAGATGTGCAAAGCTGGTAGAGACATACCCTAAAAGACTGGCAGCTGTAATTGCAGCAAAAGGTGGTTCTACAAAGTATTGACTCAGGGGGCTGAATAATTACGCACACCCCACTTTCCAGTTATTTATTTGTAAAAAATGTTTGGAATCATGTATGATTTTCGTTCCACTCCTCACGTGTACACCACTTTGTATTGGTCTTTCACCTGGAATTCCAATAAAATTAATTCATGTTTGTGGCTGTAATGTGACAAAATGTGGAAAAGTTCAAGGGGGCCGAATACTTTTGCAAGGCACTGTAAGTCCACTGCACCCACTCAAGTCAGCCGTTGCATTCCCACCAGGGGGTGCCACAGCATGTTTTAGACGTCGGGCACAGGAGTAGGGATGGGTATCGTTAAGGTTTTATCCAATACTGGTGCCAAACCAGTACTTTTGAAACAGTGCTGGTGCTTAAACAGTGAACAAAAAAACAATGAACAAAAATCACAAATTTGTCCAAAAACCTCTCATGTTTAGATGTTTTTCACTTTTTTTTTTTTGGTCATTTTAGCCTTTTTGGCCAGGGTGAAGTTAGTATCTGCCATCAAACAAGAAGACAGCCACATGTAACTACGACGGTGTTTGCTAGTTCACCTTATATGCATTAATGTAATAATGTGGTTAGCGTACTCAACATAAATTACACACAAACAACATTAAGCTACTCACGCAGAGGAGAACGGCTGCTGCTGCCATCATCATCCGTCATCATTTCTGCTACACTGACAGGGCTAGGGGCCAGGACTCTACTCTTCGGGTTTTTGGGGGATGTTGCTAACTCCAGGTCCGATAACAGGCACCACACCCGCAGTAGATAAGCTCGGTGTGAGGTCTTGCAGCAAGCGATCAAATACTGTGCATGTCTCAGCTTTTTAAAAAAACGCTATGCGTCACCAGGTTCGTCGTCGGATTCGAGGTGTTACCTCCTTTGCACAGTATCACAGTATCAGCTTAAAGCACTTGTTGCAGGCTGCTGAGTTTGCATCTTTTGCTGTGAAGTACAGCCAGAATTTTGACCGCTTCGTCTTCGGTATTTTCGGAAAGAAAAAAAAGCACCAAAATAAAGCACCGAAATGTGCGCTGCTTTTCGGTCTGGTTACTACCGTTTATGTCAGAACGAGCACCGGACACCGGTACCCATCCCTACACAGGAGCACTTTAAAGAGTCCTCCCAGTTTTCACATAAAACAGCACATGTTCTGGCTTTGAATTACTCCTGGGGTTAATGTTTGACGCACACTGTGTATTTCACGGCAGTTCAGTAAATCATATTTAGATATTGGGGATCAATTTCTGTGAACTACACTGCTTTGTCAAAACTCCATACATCTGTTATGAAATGAAACTCAATGAAAGTGATACAACTTTAAGTTTTCCAAAATACATTTTTAAATCTGACGGGTGGGGCTAAATTCTTGCGAATACAATATTGAAAAACTAAATGTTATCCAGTGTTCATGAGTGAGTTCTTCTGGCATGAAAACATACACAACGATCATTTCTTTCCAAGAAATTATTGCATGTGAAATAATGCAAATAGATTTTTTAAAAATAATTCCATGGTTAGGTTCCTGTAACCTCCTCTAAGAACACCTACATAAATTTTTTTATAGTAAAGAAATAAGAATATAAAAATTGGAAAAAAGAATATGAAAGTAAGCATAAATAGCATACATATATACAGATATATAAATACAGAATATGGAAATGGGCAATGAAATATATGTTGAACGTCTTTTATGAGAGAAAGTCACCTTATTATGGAAATTTGAAGAAAACTGTCATTCGTTGCATTGCTGCGTTGACCTCTTAATAGCAGCATACTATTTTTTTTATTTTTATTAGTCTTTTATTTCCATGTAAAAATCTCATTGAGATTGAAAATCGTATTTCCAAGAGAGACCTGTCATCATGGCAACAAAAGTCAAAACACATGTTCCACATAAATACATAACATTTAAAACAAATTCAATATCCCTTGCAAACATATTAAAAATATACAATAAGAGATCAATTAAGGGTGACAACAATCACACTGAGTAAAAGACTTATTCTCTTGTTCCTTTAAGATGGACTTAAACTCCCCCAAGGTAACCAATTCTAATAATTTCAGTTCCTTCTGCAGATAATTCCAGGAAACAGGGGCAGCGTATTTAAAAGCCTTTTTTCCTAATTCTGTTCTGATTTTTGGGGCAATCAGTTGTCATCAGATATTGTGAGAACAAAGGTTGTGTTGGTTGTGGGTTTTACACATATAAACATATAAATAAGAGGGAACCAGATAAAGATCAACACATGGGAAAGTCTGCGAATATACAAAGATGAACATTTAGCAGCAGCATACAAAGAACAATGATGTAGACGATTTCCAAAGCCAGTAATAAAATGTAAAGCACAATGGTAGATGGTATCCAACCTCTTTAGGTAGTGGGCAGGTGCATTCATAAAAAGCAGTTTACCGTAATCCAATAAAGGTAAAGAAGTAAAAAAGTTCCATGAATCAAGCGTTTTCTCACTTGGGGGGGAGAAACAGGATTGAGTTCTAAAAACGTAACTTAGTTTTAGTTTCAACTTAGACACAAGGCTCTGAATGTGAATTTTAAATGACAAATTCTGATTTATAATGATCCCTAGATACTTGTAAGATGTGACCATTTCAATTTCAGTTCCTTAGATAGTTTTAATCTTAGCAGATGTAGCTAATAACTCTTTTGAGAATAACATGAACTTGGATTCTCTGGATTTAAGATCAATTTAATTTGAGTAAAATGAGACTGAACGACATCAAAGGCAGATTGAAGAAATTTCAGGGTAATCTGATATAACCTCTTTATGATTACCATGGTTACATAAATGAAACAAACACACATAATTTTTAATTAATTTAATTTCACCATCTTTCAATTTGATTGATTGATTGATTGATTGATTGATTGATTGATTGATTGATTGATTGATTGTACTTTGTTCATCCCGATGGCAATTGGGTTAAGGCTGCCAGCCGTGCCAGTGCCGTCTTACCCTTTCGACCATACCTTCATTACATAAAACATCACATGGGGAAGACAGGTCAGATGGGTATAACAATGGAAAAACACAACATGAGGAAAGATAAGGGGAAAAAAATAACCCCCAGACTGAGCTCCAACAGGGAGATCAGTTTGAGAACAGAAAAAAACACCTCTGCACATAGCACATGAAAAAACTCTTTATACACCAAAGAAACACATGACAAGCAACAGGGGTGGGTAAAGGGTGAGAGACAGCCAGTGTAGACAGTACATCCAGGCCTGCAGCATAAGCGCTGGTCTCCATGATCCACCGTCAGCAGCGGAGGGGGATAAGCGTTGAAGGCTTTTGGAGGGGGGATGAGTGTATGTCTGCTTGTGTATATATGTCTGTGTGCGTCTTTGTGTGTGTATGTGTCCAGAGTTCAGCTGAGACATTGTCCTTCTCCTTGCCAAGCTAAGTAAACAGTCTTCCAGCCAACCCAGGTGGCCTTGTATAGAATGGGAAGGTACAGTCTAAACACAGTCGTTATCAGGGTGTTGTTGTTCAGCTCCAGCCTTGAGACAGCAGCTGGCGCCGGAGGGGTATCCGCATGAAGTGATGGTGGTTTTTACTTTAGTGTGAACAACTCATATGAATTTCAAAGCTGTTCTAACAGTCCGACACTGGTCTCTCAATCTCCCGTTGGAGAGCCGTGAGCTTCTCCATGATGTTATCAACCTTACGCTCCGTGATGTTGTCATTCTTGTGCTCAAAGAGCCGATTCTGAGAACTCACAACTGCAGTGAGCTTCTCCAAGATGTGATCCAGTTTGTGCTCTGTCAATATAATGTCAATATAAACTTTTATACTTAGTAGTCAGTATAATCTTTTAATTATATAAGTTTACTTATGGTAGAATGCTGTATGTAATCATTTGTGTTTAGAAGTATGTAGTTGATGGTATATTGAAAGAATGTCTCATCATTACTACATCATTACTCTACTCATTACTGTATGTGAGAGCTCTGGCAAATGGAAATGCTGGTGGTCTTTGATCAGTGGGTTTTGGTCAGTGGTTGTTGATCAATGATCATAAGAATTTTGCATAATTATGATTAAGGAACTGACCTCACATCCCATTGTTCCTTCAGTGGGCTGGTTTCAGTCATTATGCAAATGTACTGTTTATAAGAATTGGGGAAACCTGCAGTCAGCTGAGACTGAATAACAGCCAAGTTGAGCAGAGTGATGCAGTCACAGCAGACATTTCCTCCAGCACCGATGGTCTTAGTTTGTTCTAAATGTCTGAGTCTGTCGGGATTTTCAGTGAATAACTGAACCCGAGTTTAAACCTGACTACCTGAGATTACATTTAAGGTTTAAATTAAGCTGAAAGTCTAGTTTCCATAGAAATGATTCCAGATTCAGATACTAATGCTGGATAATAATCTCTTCTATCTTTTCTTAAGGCTTTTGAAGTATGTGAGAGAACTGGATCCTCAGCAGCTCTGTGTGGGTGGAAAAGAGGCATGTGTGTCTTCCAATCTTCTGGTCAAACTGGTCCTGTAGTGTTTGTTACCTGGTGTGTGTGTGTGCGCGTGTGTGTGTGTGTGCGTGTTTCATATTATATGATCTCCCAGGGTGTAAAGGAAATGTACATTTATAAACTCTTAAAAAGAAACTAGCTTTTTTGTGAGGGTAGTGGGAACAGTTTCACTCTCAGTAGGTGTTGGAGGTCATAGGAAGGAGGGTAGGCAGTTGGCAGAGGTAGACAATGTTTCAGGGGAGACATCTTGTGATTTAAAGCTTGACTTTGGCAGGTAAGTAGATCCATGGCTTGGGACAGCTCCTCAGCCACACAGAGAATATTGGGAAGCCAGAGAGACATCATTGGAAAAAAGTATATAAACACATGCATTGAGGAGCCTGATTACTGCACTGGATATGCAGACTTTATGCACAAGCTGCATCCTTGTGGGGTGGTTAAGTGAATGAGCAACAAGTGCATAGACCAAAGAGCAGATGATAGCAGCTTCACCCAAAGATGGAGCCTTGTCTGCTCAACCAAACCTAAACCACAGAGAGAAAGCAAAAAATACATGCACAAGAGCCACTCATGAAAAATACGTCCAAATAGTTACACAATACACACTACACAATTTGGTGCTTAATGAGGTTTATGTATTCATGTAATTTATTCATTTAATAAAGTGCTGAGATCTACAGTCCACCAAAATAATATATTATCAGCAACCGAATACATTGATTTAAGCTGAATTTATGAAAGTGTGAACTTTAACTTATAATTAGGACCTTTTAAAAGTTAAACATGTGAAGAGCTCATAAATCATGATGTTTTATTCTGTGAACCTATGAAACGTAATGTAGAGAGAGAAAACCCATAAGCCTTGGTGAATATGATAAAAAGAAAAACAAACCGATTTTATATTTCTGACTAAAATAAGGAAGGCATCTCTCATTTAGGGGTTTATCTTTGTTCCACTGAGCTGATGGAAATGGAAATATGTCAGCCTACATTTACATTTTTCTGTTTTAGCCTCAGCTACGTTGACACAAAGGCATCTGCTGTGATGCTTACAGATTAGATAAAGTCTCGAAAGTGTCAGCTTTCCTTTTATAGTTCTAAAAATATGTAAATGTACTGATCTTCTATCTGAATTATACTATTGACTGACTGTCTGAGGCTAACAGTTACACAATCATACCAAAACTCTGTCCTGATAGTTTCCACTTTCTCTTTTGTATCACACATACTGAGACAATACTTGGGATAAATAACCAAGAAAACAATTTATTTATTTAATCAGTTTAGAGGTTTACACATCATTATAATCAAAGAGCCTGTTTCACTTCAATCGTCCCCTGTGATGGTGCAGTAGAGCAAATGAATCATCACAATGCTTCGAACCATGAGTCGACCAGTTGGATGGAAAGCTTCACTTCATCACGAGGCTTCATCTGCCACATATAGCTTTGCAAAAATTGCATAAGAAGCGCTTGCAGGAACAAAAACATAATATTCCAAAAACACGCTTTGTTGATCCGATCAGCTGTTCGTAACACTTCCCACACTGAAACAGACGTCAGCGCGAACTATCGCATGTCCGCCATTTCTTGTCCGTAACCGGAAGTGACGTCATTTTCGGAAAATGTAGTTTTTTACTTGTAGGCCTGAAAACCTATATGGGTGTTTTTATAAGTCATGTTTGACTTTACGCTTTTCTGAATAGTTTCTGGAATGCTTAGAACTCGAATTGCACTACTGGAAATAGTTTATTTTGATGCACATGCTGTTTTGTTTTTTTTTGCAAATTTGCATTATAGGATTGTTTTTTGTTTTTCCTGCACTATATAAAAATTGTTGTGTCTCAAAAATAGAACTATGAAGACACTCAAAATAAATTTCCCGTTGTTGTAAACTATTTTTTGCAATTTTTTTGTATTTAAAGTTTTGAGGGATAAGCCTCTTAAATTTCTCTATGCAGAAATACATGTTAAAAAAAACAAAAGCGATTTTCAATTTTTTTGTAGTTTATTGCACTTTTTTGCAATTAATGTAGTTACTATGGACTTAATGCATACATATTATTAAAATATGGGCTATAACAGTTGTACTGATGTATAGCAACTTGAAATGCTCCCAAAAATGGCACTACAGCATGTAAAAAATATAAAGTAAGCTCTGGCAGATTTGGTTCTATAGTAGGTCTTAAAGGGTTAACACGAAAAGACGTCTTTGAGCTGCTGCACATGTTAGTAAATCTGACCCTAAATGTGTATTTAGGGTCCTTCTTTAACATTCAAATGTTGTAATGAAAAGAAATTTTTAACAGGCTGTTCTCAACAGCCTGTTTATACAACAGGCTTAAAACACATTGTGACGAAGTAAGATGTTTGTTTTGTAGTTCATCTCTTGCACAATGTAGTTTCAACAGGCGGACATTCTGTGGCACATCGTTACAGAGAGACGAGCGTAAGGCTGTATCCCAATTCAGGGTCTGCAGCCTTAAAGGCCGCATTTTAAGGCCGATTACATCACAGCGACGCGGCGAAGGTTGTCCCAATTCAAAGGCTGCTCGAAATGCGGCCTTTATTTCCCTGAATTTGAAGAATGTGGCTGTGTGGACTTCATGGCCCAACATATCCCACAACTCATAGTGCGGCGGTGGGTGTGGATAATTTTGCCGAACAAAACGGTGGAAGCGGAGCGGCCGAAGACTAAACTTTTAAAAGTACAGAATATTATGTAACTTATATGCAAATGTTTAGTAACAAAGAACATTAAAGCATTACTGTTGGCCTGTCGGCAAAATTATGTGACATTAGTGATGTTTGTACTAACTTGGTTTAAAAGTCTTTACTTTAAAATATACGCCGTTCAGTAGTCGACCTTAATCTTACAGAGAATGTGATGATTTTGTGGATAATTAAAGTCAGTCATATATCCACAAACACAACAGGCTGAAAGTTAGTGATGCTGCTCGATTTGCAGTCCTGAATATGACGGCACAAGCAGGATTCACTGCACTGTTAATGTTAGCTGTGTTATATTGCCGATATACGTTATCGAGCCAAACGGACTTTAACGTGTGTTTGAACGAGCTGACGGTTCACTCGTTAAGCTGAAAGAAAGATGCTTTAATCACAGGAGTCACCATCTGGGAACTCTTCTTGTTTAGCACTCGTAATTGACTATGTGCACGAGAAAATGCTAACTTCCTGGTTTGAGACCGGATGTGGGGTTGTACATTTCCGGTAGCTTTACTTTGCGGTCAATCGCTACTGCGAAGATATACTCCAAAATCATGTCCAAAACTCGAAAATGGAAAGATCGCGTTAAGTTACAAAGAGGAGAAGGTGGGAACACTCACCACTGTTGTGTCATAAAAAATCTAATGATCAATTTTGACGTTTAAAGAGTTTAGATCGATCAGTTGTTTACATCTCTCAACACAAGCAGAACTGCATTACAGAATCAGAAGACACATCGTCCACATTCAGAAGCACATCTCTGTATAGTGACTGGTCTTATGATTTAAACAGGCAAATGTTCAACATTCAAACTACAGGTGAGGAATAGTCAAACCACATGTTTCCCCGTTATGTCGGTATCAGCTAGTCAAGTACACACCTACACAGCATGTTAACAAACCGTGAAAAAAAGCCACACAAAAAATGAACGATTGCTGGTAAGGGTTTCTATACATTAGTATTTAGGAAGGGTATGTTGTGACTTACCTTCAAAATTACAGTGGTCCCTCGCTTTAACGCAGTTCACCTTTCACCTCGCTGTTTCGCAGATTTTTAGTGCAAGTTTGCATGCTTTTTTTTTACGTCACATTGTGTCCTGCGTCCTGATCGCTGCAGACGATCTCCTCTGTGACGTCTCTCCTGTACAGTACAGAATTGCTGCATCGATTGCTAGCAGTGTGACTCTGAAGTGCAGTACTGTATGTCCACGATGTCCACGCGTCAAAAAATAAAACTGGCTACTTGATTTCACCTATCGGTGGTTATTTTTAGAACATAACACCCGCGATAAACGAGGGACAGCTGAGAAATATAACATTTGAATCCCTTTTCTCTTTTGCTCTGACGTGCGGGGGGAAAATACCGACAAGTCGATGAACATCATTTACAGATATATTTTGTTTAAATGTCCAAAACATCTATAGAAATGTAAATCGCCGCTTGATTCATTCATTTGCTTAACTTGTTTTGGACCATAAACAGGGCGCAAATAGGACACCGGAAACAAAGCTCCCCACAGGAGTTTCCACACCGGAAGTAGCATATGCTAACGTGCACATAGTCAATAACACAAACACTAAATCCTCCTTCTCTTGTGCTGTTTTGTAGCAGTGTGTACACCTGAGACTGTCACCTGTCTGTCTGTCCTGCACTCTCTCTCTCTGTTTCTTTCTCTCTGATTGTGGAATAAAAGTTTATAACATGTATTTATAAGTTACACTTGTGTTTGAATCCTGCAGCTTATCACACATTTGATTTCCATGTGTGACAACTGCAAGTGTCCAGAGTGAGGACAGACTGAGGGACCCACTGCTGCACATCACCTGTGAGGCTTTGCACCCCTGATGATCCACCAGGACAAACTCAGCAGTGTGTGAGCTTGATAGCTAACCGAGAGCTCGAGAGTCACTGAAGCCGCCGAGAACGGCTCAACTCCCGGCACATCATTTTCAGATCACCGCGGACTTTCGCTACTCAGGTTAAACGTAATATATAAGTCACTTAGACAACCTAAAAAGGATCTTGTTTGGCTTTTTTCAGTGTTTTATTTGTTCGTGAGTAAATCGGTTTGACTGAGATTAAAGATATTAGATTAGGTTAGATAAAATAAAACTTTATTAATCCCCCGGGTGGTTTTCACACAGCTGAATAAACGTCAAACAGAAGACCGATTAAACAGAAGTGTGAGATGGTCGAGAATTTATGCCAGGGTCCTGTTATATTTTACATAGCAAGGAGCAGACGTCTGAGTTTACTAGACTCCACCGAGACAGCGGTGACGTTAATCAGAAGGCTAGACCGTCCAATTTCACAGCCGTTTACTTCCGGCCTACCCGACCGTCTGAGGACTCAGTCCACGTAGACCGCGAAGGCCGGGTCCTCAGGAGGATGCAGCCCATGAATTTGGACACGACCATGCTGTACCAGTGTACCTGCACATGTGATGTGACAATAAAAGTGAATTGTTCAAGTTCACTGCAGTAATAACTAATAATGATTAATATAATAACTATAATATTGGCCACATTATATTTACACTGACTTTAGTCTCATGAACAACATAATTGTTATTTAATAGCTAATCTTAAATGACTGTTCAGTACAGAAATGAAGCCCAACAATCATGTTTTACAGTCCTGTGGTCTCAGCCTCAGATATGTTTCAAATCACACAAAGCTCATGTAGAAACCAAACAAACATATGAACAAAATATGTTCTCCTTCATTTCTGTCACACAAAGCTGTATGAAAAGTTTCCAGCGGTTGGTATCGTGGTTGCTAGGCAACCTGGGCAGCGCGATGGAGACCGTCCTATTTCACAAGCCTCGCACTTCCGGCCTTAGCGGTCTTTGAGTACGCGGCCCTTGTGGACCGTTAAGGTTGCAGAACCTGAATTGGGATACAGCCTAAGGCTGTTCCAATTCTCAGCACCGCTCCTCTCTTTCACCGAGTCCTTAGCAAATCTCCTTCCCACGATGACGTTTCCATCGAGGCCAAGAAAAAAGAGTTTAGGAAAAGGAGATAGGCGCTAATTTCGAAATTACACCCCACGTGGTTACGTTATGCAGCTGAGTCACGTGACCGCACAGTAACAAATCGCCACAGAGTTAGGAAAAGGGGGCGGAGAAAGTGAGTGTGCAGGAGAGGAGTCGAGTAGAGAAAGCTTCTTTTTCATGAAACGTGAGTAAAGTAGTGAACTTACAGGAACATACCACTACCAACGTTTGGATCGATATCTGCATCGATCTGCACACCCTTGTCTCCTGGATCGTAGCTGAGATCAGCGTGAACCACGTGGGTCTCTGCTCCCTGATCTGTTTCTTAAGACTTCCAGCTTCATCACGGAGTTTCTCTCGGTTTGTGGGCTCATCTAAAGGTAAGCACCGAGCTAACTTTGATGTGGGTTCAGTTTATGTTGAGTTTATCTCTGTTGAGAATAATAGATTGCTTGGTATACACTGGAGTTAGACAGACTGTGGAGTTTGTGATTGTCTGCAACATTATAATCTGGCGGTTGCTAGGGGGGTAAGAATACATACAGAAAATAGTCTGCAGGGCAGGAGAAGAGCCAACCCCCAGGACAGGAAGCCACAGGTACAAGCGTGGGGGTCTGACGTCACTAGCTGTGTCTGGGCCTAAACTCCGCTGCAGGTCCATATATCAAACGATCACTGTGGCATTACTGAGAGTTGAAAAACTGTCTTAAGTTTTTCATCTTAAATAAAATGATCAGTGTTCTGCTCTACCAGGTATAACAATTGAGTTTAACATCCAGGCATCCATGAAAATGGAATTTATGACATTTAACGGCGTTAGAAGTTAGCTCGCTAGCTTCTATCTAAATACAATATAGCATGTCTGACTGCGGGGTTTTGGAAACAAATTCAAACGTACAGCTCTGCTATCACTTCCAACATAAATGAAGACAGAAAACTAAACAGCAGTGACGTTTGTAGGGTTACTGAAGTTGGGCTAGCTGGTATATAATGATGTGCTACGTGACCGCTAGCGACACAGCTATGTTAGCATAATATAAACAAGCTAACTTTTTTTCCACTCGATAAAAGTTAACGTGAGTGTTCTCGGTGGTCAGGAACAAATGTAATCGCATGGCAGGATGCTGTAAAAGGAGCAAACTTCAGTCAGGAGAACAACTGAGATAATCCATCCACAATACGAGGTTAGTCATTTATATACTGCTGCTTGGGCTGTAGTTACATCCTAAGGTTTTAAAAACTGAGCTGTAATAAATGCCGAGGGAGGTCAACAGTGATCACTGACTGTTTTAGGAGCTTTTTGAGATTAAATAGAAGAAAATACGAAACATTAAACATGTTAACAACACAAAAGCCATATTAAACGCAGACTACTTTAGGCCCGGAAGTAGGATTCGTCACGTCATCACGGAACAACCGGATAGGACTTAGTAGGATAATCTCCAGATGCATCTGTATTTTAGTTTCTTCCAGCGCAAATAAAAACGGCTGATTCTTCACCTGGAAGTAAAAGTCTCCAAGAGGTCGCTACCATCAAAAATCCGTGAAATTGGCGAAGTGTGTTCACAGTTTATTGTGAACATGTTGACAGAGTGAGAGACTGTTTGCAGAAAAACACCAACTAATCATTAGCTCAGCATGCTGGGAGAAGCTGAGCGCTCACTTGCTTGTTCAATTATTTCCATCTCGCTTTGACTGGAGCTGTAACCTGACGTATTCCAGCAGGATTTGTAAAAAGAGTTTTGATAAACACAATGCTGGACAGCAATGCTGTGTGTGTGTGTGTGTGTATATATATATGTATATGTGGCGATCGTGGCTCAAGAGTTGGGCGTTCGCCTTGTAATCGGAAGGTTGCCCGGCTCGGACAGTCTCGGTCGTTGTGTCCGTTGCCTACTGGTGGTGGTCAGAGGGCCCGGTGGCGCCAGTGTTCGGCAGCCTCGCCTCTGTCAGTGCGCCCCAGGGTGGCTGTAGCTACAACGTAGCTTGCCATTACCAGTGTGTGATCTGTGCGTGAATGGGTGAATGTCTGGATATGTAAAGCGCTTTGGGGTCCTTAGGGACTAGTAAAGCACTATATAAATACAGGCCATTTACCGTGTGTGTGTGTGTGTGTGTATATATATGTATGTATATGTGTGTGTGTGTGTATGTGTGTGTGTGTGTGTGTGTGTGTATATATGTATGTATGTGTGTGTGTGTGTGTGTGTGTATATATGTATGTATGTGTGTGTGTGTGTGTGTGTGTGTGTGTGTGTGTGTGTGTGTATATTAGAGATGATCCGATCCGATATTACGTATACGTATACGGTCCGATACTGACGTAAATTACTGGATCGGATATCGGAGAGAAATAAAAAAATGTAATCCGATCCATTAAATATCAAAAAAGCACCTCACAAAACTTGCGACACGGCGTAACTCGGCTCATAACCGTAGCACATCGGAGCAGTGTGCGTCATGTGATAGAGCGGCTGTGTGTATTTGTAGCCTTGCTACCAAACCAGCATTTCATCTCCGAGGAAGTTATCCCAGAGAGAAGTAAAGCAAGTGTGTAAGTTCATCTCTGAATGTTTGTAAAGCGTTCGCATGTTAAGCTTAACGACCGATATATGGAGCGTCTGCCTCTTCTCTCTCTACTGCCGCTACTTCATGAAACTCCTTAATGATCAGCTGATCGGCTTTTCTGTCCCGAGTCCGTCTCTCTTCTTTGTTTTTGGCCCACTTTGCACCACAAGAAGGAAAACAGCAGCTGAACAACACCAGCACGTTTAAGCTTGATAAGCTGTTGTTAGAATTTATTTAATATTACTTTCTACACCAGGATCCTTTTCTACGTAGCTGACGGCTGGTAACTGTGCAGGGGCGGATCTAGCAAAGTGTAGCCAGGGGGGCCGACAGGGCATTAACAGGGAAAAGGGGGGCACAAAGACATACTTTTCTTTCTTATTCTCATTTAAAATGTCTAGATTTTAATAAATAATTATCTGAATCTTACACCCAAAGTTTTAATCTGATGTAAAATGTATAGAAGTCCATTACTGTATATAGTAACTGTTAAATGTCTAATATAGCCCAGTAAGCTATAGTACTTATTCCTTTGGGAAGATACCATCTGTGCAGTCTGCAATTCTGTAGAAGAAAGATGTTGAATCTATTTAATTATTGTTGAAAAATAATTTATTTCTGTGCATTTTTTTCACACTACATCAAATTAAAGTTGATTATGTCGATTAAGCATCATGAGGTGGAGGGTGGGGGGTGGTTCCCTTTTTTTGTGGGAGTTTGCAACCCTATTAGTTAGGTTGCTTAATATTTCTGCTAAGTACTCTTTAAAATACCAGAATAGGGAGGATGGAGCAGGTTTAAGTTTATTAGATTGATCAGTGTTGCTGAACTATGAAATATTTTGGGTGCAGTGTATTTTTTACATACAGGTATAACAGAATAGCTTTAGTGTTGTTGTTTATTTAAACTTGAGTATGAACCGTTACAAAATGCAGCAAGATATAAAAAAACAGTTTTATTGATTAAAAAACACACTATATCGGATTAATATCGGTATCGGCAGATATCCAAATTTATGATATCGGTATCGGACATAAAAAAGTGGTATCGTGCCATCTCTAGTATATATGTGTATATATGTGTGTGTGCATATATCTTTTGTGTGTGTGTGTGTCCCAGCTGAGTAACAGGAGTCTGGTGGTGCAACAGAGGAACAACTTCATCCATTTGGACTCAGCTCAGCCACTACAGAGGAAACAATCAATGACTTCAACACAGAAGGTGAGAAAAATATCACAGTTACAATATTACTGAAACTGTGTGCACAGCTGGTGTGTTTTTAAAAACCCGTTAACAGCAGCTTTATCTTTTCCATCCTGGGCTCATCCATATATACAGAATCTACATTCAAATCAGAAATGACAGAAGTTACAAGAAAATACAAAGATCATATTTTATAAGCACACATTGAAACAACAATATCATCAGTTGAACTTGCAATTTCGGAAAAGATTTTCTTCATTGATCAATATTTCTTCAATAATGTCATTTTAATTATACCCCTCATTGTGTCACATCATTGTAATGTGTTTCCACCACCAGAAGGTGGTGGAAACACACCTACAATGTGTTTGTTGACATGTTTGACTCCACCAATGGAGGGAGTTTCAGTTTGTTCCACGACTGCATTTCACTCACTGCCTCTGTTTGTATCTCTGTCACTGCAGGACCAACATGGAGCAAGAAGTCAGCGCTCTCAGGAGGCCGACAAACCTCACAGAAGAAAGGGAGAGAAAACCCACAGCTGTGATGAGTGTGGGAAGGATTTTACCCGGGCTGGACACTTAAAAACACACCAACTCATCCACAGTGGAGTTAAACCTTACAGCTGTGAGTTGTGTGGAAAGTCTTTTACAGAGGCTGGACACTTGAAAAAACACCAACTCACCCACAGTGGAGTTAAACCTTACAGCTGTGAGTTGTGTGGAAAGTCTTTTACCCAGGCTGGAGACTTAAAAAGACACCAACTCATCCACAGTGGATTTAAACCTTACAGCTGTGAGTTGTGTGGAAAGTCTTTTACCGAGGCTGGACACTTGAAAAAACACCAATTCATCCACAGTGGATTTAAACCTTACAGCTGTGAGTTGTGTGGAAAGTCTTTTACCGAGGCTGGACACTTGAAAAAACACCAACTCATCCACAGTGGAGTTAAACCTTACAGCTGTGACTTGTGTGGAAAGTCTTTTACCCAGGCTGGACACTTGAAAAAACACCAACTCATCCACAGTGGAGTTAAACCTTACAGCTGTGACTTGTGTGGAAAGTCTTTTACCCAGGCTGGACACTTGAAAAAACACCAACTCATCCACAGTGGAGTTAAAGCTTACAGCTGTAAATTGTGTGGAAAGTCTTTTACCGAGGCTGGAGGCTTAAAAACACACCAACTCATCCACAGTGGAGTTAAACCTTACAGCTGTGACTTGTGTGGAAAGTCTTTTACCCAGGCTGGACACTTGAAAAAACACCAACTCATCCACAGTGGAGTTAAAGCTTACAGCTGTAAAATGTGTGGAAAGTCTTTTAGCGTGGCTGGAGGCTTAAAAACACACCAACTCATCCACAGTGGAGTTAAACCTTACAGCTGTGAGTTGTGTGGAAAGTCTTTTACCCGGGCTGGAAACTTAAAAAGACACCAACTCATCCACAGTGGATTTAAACCTTACAGCTGTGAGTTGTGTGGAAAGTCTTTTACCCAGGCTCAAACCTTAAAAAAACACCAAATCATCCACAGTGGAGTTAAATCTTACAGCTGTGAGGTGTGTGGTAAAACTTTGGCTCAAAATAGCAGCTTACAGAAGCATCTAGTTACCCACTCTGGAATTAAGGCGTACAGCTGCGACTTTTGTGGAAAAAGTTTCAGCGACAAACACTACCGAAATAGTCACATGCGGATTCACACTGGAAATGATGTTTACTGCTGTGATCAGTGTGGGAAACCATTTACAACAGACGCACAATTACAACAACACATGTTTAGCCACACTGAGGAGAGACCTTATAAATGTGACCTGTGTGAGAAGACTTTTAAAACTCCAAATCAGCTGAAAAAACACCAACAGGTCCACACCAGAAAGTAACTCTACAAGTGCAGTTACTGTGAGGATGTATTTATTTTTATCTTGTAATTGTAACCAGATTGTTTGGAACAAGTCTGATCAGTAAACTTATGGAGTTATACTGAATGAACTGTTTGGAAAAATGTAATTGGACGTTGGCAGAGATGCTTTTTATTTCAGGCGACGTTCAGGATAAAACGACAGGGTTGAGAAATGGATCCATGTGCGTCGCTCCGCTTCTAAACAAAGACATTGCAAATCAGGGAATTCCTTCAATTCCCCTGAATGATACCATTTTGATACCAGGATTGTAAGGACAGAGTTTGTAATTGCAGAGAAATAATCAATTTAATTTAGGCATTGCATTTTCGAGCAGGAAGCTCAGAAACCCCCTTGGGGCTTAAGAGGTTAAGCTGGGCAAACACTGCTAGTTTTTTTCAGTCACGTTATTCCGCTCCTGCTCAAACTGTACAATTAAATCGCAGAGGTTAGAAGTTCATAGGTCACGATGCAGGGTCTCACACTATAGAGATTGAAAATGTGACGTCATTC
>JAQSNX010007031.1:0-20651 GCA_029532605.1 Oreochromis grahami
TGATCACAAACTGCTAAAATGTATCCCAGGGTGGTTTTGAGACACTGTGATATCTACTCACTCCTTTGCTGA
The DNA here is from genome assembly GCA_029532605.1 of Oreochromis grahami. Lineage (NCBI taxonomy): Eukaryota > Metazoa > Chordata > Actinopteri > Cichliformes > Cichlidae > Oreochromis > Oreochromis grahami. The sequence continues at coordinate 73 of JAQSNX010007031.1, forward strand.
CAGGAGAGCCGGGGTAGGTTTCATAAGGGCCGAGCTCTGCTGCCAACTCACAACTGGCCTCCAGGGCAGCGTAGTAGATGGTCTCAAAGATCTGAATGTTGAGCAACTGGGCCTCTGGGCTTTCAAACGGATAGCGCATGAGGATAAAGGCATCAGCCAGACCCTGCACACCAATTCCAATTGGCCTGTGACGCTTGTTAGACCTTTCAGCCTGTAAAGAGGGACGGAAAAGTTATCTGTTTACAGAGAGCTTATGAAACCCAGCTGCATGGCTGCAACACCAGAAAGGAAGTCATACCTCAGGCACTGGGTAGTAGTTTATATCGATAATCTTGTTCAGGTTCTTGACAATGACTTTGGTAACAGATGCAAGTTTCTTGAAGTCATAGGTCTTTTCTGGTGTAACGTACATGTTGAGGGCGATGGAAGCCAGGTTACACACTGCAACCTGAGTTAGGAGAACAAACCAAACTGAAAACAAGTTCTGACAGAATAATACACATAGTTGTCCCAAAAAGTTAAATTTGTTGTGACCAGTACATCTTCTACTCCTCACCTCATCTTTGCTTGTGTACTCTACGATCTCTGTGCACAGATTGCTGGATTTGATGGTGCCCAGATTTTGCTGATTACTCTTCCTGTTGCAGGCATCCTTGTAAAGCATATATGGTGTACCAGTTTCTGTCTGCGACTCAATGATGGCGTACCACAGCTGCTGAGCCTTCACCACACGCTTAGCCTTGCCCTCCTTCTCATATCTGAAAACCAAGACCATCAATGGGACTGGGGAAAAAAAAAAAAAAAAAAAAAAAAAGAGCTGTTTGTTGAGAACCGAGTTTGTCGTGCTGATCTTACCGAGTGTAGAGCTCCTCAAACTCCTCCCCCCAGCATTCGTCTAATCCAGGACATTCACTGGGACACATCAGAGACCAGTCCTACAATCACAGCACAAGGATAACATTTGTTCCTATTCAGCATTTAGGGGGAAAAAAGCCCCAACTCTGGCCAGCATGGGGTTTCCCCCAGTAATCACCTGATTGGTTTCTACTCGCTTCATAAAAAGGTCTGGGATCCACAAGGCGAAGAACAGGTCCCGCGCCCTCTGCTCTTCTTTACCCGTGTTCTTCTTCAACTCCAAAAACTCGAACACATCAAAATGCCACGGCTCGAGGTACACAGCAAACGCCCCAGGCCTCTAAAGTAAACAAAAAAAGAGCCATGCAATTAGCACCATTTTATTTACACTGTTGTTACACATCTTCCATAACGTATGGAAAAATCTCATCTTTACCTTGTTGCCACCCTGGTCAACATAACGTGCTGTGTTGTTGTACACACGAAGCATAGGAACCAGCCCGTTAGAAGTGCCATTAGTCTTTAAGAAATAAAACAAACATGCAGCACTTTAAGTAAAAAACAAAACACATGGCTTAAATGAAAGCAACTCGTCAAAATTTTACTCACCCCAGCAATGTAGCTGCCGGTAGCTCTGATACAGCTAACTGCCAATCCAATACCTCCAGCTGATTTCGAGATGAGAGCGCACTGCTTCAACGTGTCATAAATACCATCGATGCTGTCATCCATCATGGCTAGCAAGAAACAACTGCAGAAATCCAAACAAAGTATATTAGAGGAAAAATATCCCCAGAGTATCAGAGCGTATCAGCAGCCTCAATTATAAATTCTCTACCTGGACATCTGGGGCTTGTTGGTGCCAGCGTTGAACAGTGTAGGAGAAGCGTGAGTGAACCACTTCTCTGACAGCAAGTTGTAAGTCTCAATGGCTGCATCAATGTCACCTTTATGAATCCCGACTGACACTCTCATTAGCATGTGCTGGGGTCGCTCAGCAACTACAGAGAAAGACGTTAAATAGTTAGTACCTGATGGCCTGCACCCATAAACATGCTTATCAATAAGTTATAGGGAATTTAACTCTAACCTTTGCCATTAATCTTCAACAAATACGATCTCTCAAGAGTCTGTCAGAGCAAAAAGCACAAATTAGATTCATAATCATAGTGTTCGCACAATAGGGGTCAGAGATAAAAAAAAGGGGGGGGGCACATCACAGTATCCCAATAATTTCGATATTTTATTAGATAATGAAAATAGTTTTTCAAAATTCTGTCATCTTTGCAACTTGTGGTGACTAAATGGTTGCCCAGAGCTTCTGAGGGTGTTGAACACTAAGGACTGCTTTTTGCAGAGGCTGCTTGATAGGAGGCAACTTTCCTTCAATCACTCTCAGAGATTGTGGAAGGCTTGGAAATAATCCCTGTCTGATTTGTAAATACAGTTAGATTGCCGACATGTTGCCATCAGTCTGAATGAATCTTTGTCAGTGAACACAATTCAAGGGGACTCGAGTCAACTGGCTGCCAGGTGGTTGTATTCTGGGAAAAAAAATATTTTTGGAACAGGTTTCTGAGCGTAAATGTAATTTTTGTAATGTATGTATGTAAACAGCAATAGATTTTTGACAATTTATAAGTAATTGCTGTATTATCAGTAACAGATTGCTTATTATTGTCACCTTGAGCCCATTTAGTACCAGACTGATGCCGTCTTATGGCAACATGTACGGCAGGTTTTAGTGACACCATTGGCCCCCCCAGTATATTTGTTTTATTGGAGAAAACAGATACTGACAAAGTTTGAGGACATAATTTGCAGCTGAAAAACAGTGATAAACCACAGTATATGTTGGTAAAATATTCTGCAACATGTTAAACATTGCAAAAATATCATTATGAGTGAAGTATTGTGGTAATGTGTGTGTCTAATGCACAGGATGTTAAATGTAGGGTAAAATGAGAAATCACCTTAAACCCGAAGAAGTTGTAAGAGAAATCTCTGTCATAAATGATTGACGAGTTGAGGCGCTGCAAAAAATTGGGTTAGGTGTTAAAAAGCTTCACCAAACTTTAACTGTGAGGAGACAAACAAAGGAGAAAATCAAACCCAACTTACAGCCTTGTTTTCAAGGACAACGTCCAGTGTCTCCTTGGAGATCATAGGAGAGTGACGTTTATTTAAAGGGTTGATATAGTTGTAGAGGTCTTCCATAACGTCTACACAAACAAAGAGGAATGTCAGTTAGTGCTGATTATTTAAGTGTTCCTAAAAAGCTAAACAACTTCCTGTGTGCAGTATTATTAGTTACCAAAGATGTGCAGCAGGGGGTGTTATGGTAGACTACAGGTGCTATGATTTCAATGCAAAGTCATACCTATAGATACATTTCATAAAATGCACAGAAATTCAGGAAGTGGGTGCAGAGCAGGGGTGTCAAACATAAGGCCCAGGGGCCAGAATCAGCCCAGAGAAGACTTTAATCTGGCCCAATGGATGGTATTGCATAGATTTTGAACTTTTAACTGTAATTTCAGAAGTTTTGCAGCATTTCTTAACAATAAAGACTCTATTGATATTCATACTACACCAAAGTAAAATTTTTTTTAAAGATAATTAAATGACATAAAACTTTCTGTTTTTCCACTATAGGACTTTTTTGTGTCATTTTTCAGATTTATCACATAGTTTCACTGGTCCAGTCTACTTAAGATCAAAGTGTCAGAGTATGTGGCCCATGATGCAAAATGAGTTTGACGTCCCTGCTGTCGAGTATTTTATTTCTTCTGGTAAATCAGCACTCACCACTGAATACTTTCTTGGTCTCTTTGTGCAGGTTAGATACAGCGATGCGTGCAGCCAGGATTGCATAGTCTGGGTGTTTGGTTGTGAGAGTGGCAGCAGTCTCTGCTGCCAGAGTGTCAAGCTCCACTGTGGTGACTCCACTGTACAAACCCTGGATCACTTTCATGGTAATCTGGGCCTGCAGAAACACAAAATATTAGTTTTTTTACATTAATTCATCACCTGACCACTCTTTGTTTCTCTCTCTTTTTGGGGGTGGGGGGGGGGGGGGCAGGGGGTGTTAACAACTTACAGGATCCACAAAGTCAGAATTGAGTCCATAGCAAAGCTTCTGGACTCGAGAAGTGATTTTATCAAAGGAAACTGCCTCCCGGCGTCCATCTAAAAAACAAACAAACAAACACATAAACACAAATTTAATTCAGTACTCTCTAAACTCCTTTGGTCGTTTATCTGAAGTATCCTAGCTAGCTAATATATCTTATTCTTAAACACACCGCATATCACCGTCTAATCGACTCTTCTGCTCAATTTATTCCCCCAGTTTACTCATTAGCTCAGAGGAGTCTCCCAGTGATCACCTGCCTAACTATTTAGTGTCAACAAAAGGCGACACCTCGCTGCTGCTGCTGCACGCCAAAGAGATGATAAAAAGACGCCAAAAGCGCCCTCCCCACACACACACACACACACACATCTGTCACAGAGGGAAGCCTGTGGACATGGTGTAAAACAGCGGAAAAGTCTACTGAACAATAGTTACGCATTTAAAATTTCAGCTGTCCTGCTTCTATTTTGAATACAAATGTTACAATTAATGTATATGATTAAAAATAAAGAAGACCAAAACAACATAAGAAGCCGGAGGGAAAACAGCAACCGGTTATCTGTCCGCTTTTTCTGCCCTTTCATAACTCGAGTCTTTGTTTGGTGTCTCGACGGAAACACCACACAAAGAAACAAAAAGCACCTTCAACATGTGTTTAACACACATATACAGAGAGAGAAAACATTCGATATTTTATTGTGCTATTAACATTTACTGCAACTTAAATACATTTCAAGGCTTCCCACCCCCGACTGTACCAAAGCCGATGACCGGGTTTGCATCAACCTCTTTGACAGAGGAAGTATTAAAGTTAGCTACAGTACCTCGTTTGATAACATGCATGGTGACAAATGAAGCGGCGGTTCTCCTCGGAAAGCAGATGCTGGTGGTATCTTCTCAGCTGGATGCTGGAAACGAGCTAAAGCAAATGTGGCGCAAAGTAGCTAACAACTAGGTTCAAACCCTGCGAGAACAACCAACCACCACAGCAGAATCTCAAACTGTGAGCGCCAAAAGTCCAGAGCTCTTCTTCTTGGCGGTAGGCAAACAGCAAAATGGTGCATTACCGCCACCACTAGTATGGAGTGTGGACTGGAATGATGCCCCCCCCCCTCTGTTTGGTATCATTCTTTTCAGCTCAACTGAATTTAGTTGTTTTTTTTCACTGACATAATGCATTAGTATTACTGATCTGAAATCACACAAAGAACTTAAAATCCTAGTAGTATTTTTTACTGTAAAAAAAACAAAAACAAAAAAAAACACAGACATGTTGAGCAATGTTCCCTCTAATTTTTCATGTGTCTGAGCAAACACACAAACTCCCTGAGCGGTCCCTTGGACCACTGTGAGCAACAGCAGACGTGTGCACTGTGGTCACACCAGCATCAAATCCATCCAAGTTACATGGTTTACTAAAATAATCAAATTACAGCATTTACATTTATGTTAGACTACTTTTAATTAACTGCTTTAGCACACTTACAATGAAAATTTAAAAAAAAAATCTTGTTCATGACCTGTGTAGTATGTTAACACTATTGTAAAAATAGAAAAATAAAAATAACTTGAACTCCAGTTTTGAAAACGCAACTTTCTTTTTTTTTCTTTTTTTTTATAAAGCTCTGATTTGTATTATGAGTATGAGTCTGTGGTCTGGGAGAGAGTCCTGTAACTCTCTGTCTGCAAAATACAGTATATAATGACCAATGGTGGGCAATTAATTATATAGCTCTTCAAAAAAGTTACTGAGTTTCGCAAACAAAGTTTTTTGCAGCTATTTACCTAAAAATGCAGCCAATGCGTTTTCTAAACAAACATTTCAAACTATTTACAGAACAAATTATTTTATTATAAGCCAATACAGACCCTCTGGTCCACTTCTCGTCGTCCTCCACGGAACTCCGACAGGGCTGCTGACCACAGTGTTTTAGCCACCCTGCCCAGGTCGGCTAACACCTCTGACCAGTCTGACAGCAGCGTTGTCAACTTCAGCCTCCTTAACATCCGCTCGCTTACGAGCAAGGGACATCTAATTCGGGATCTACTCACAGATCGTAAGTTTGACTTTTTCTGTTTGACCGAGACGTGGCAACAGCCCAATGACTTTTCGCAGCTCAACGACTGCACCCCCCCGGGGTTTGTTTACACCTGCCAACCTCGTAAGTCCGGCCGTGGTGGAGGTCTCGCGGTAATCTATCGCGAGAACTGGAAAGTCACGCCGTTGTCTGTACCTGTCTACAGTTCCTTTGAATCCATTGTTTGTCAACTGTCAGGACCTGTTCCAACTGTCATAACTGTTATTTACCGCCCTCCAAAGTCTAATTCTGTCTTCATAAATGACTTTGTTGATCTCCTGACTCACATAGCTACTGTTTCCCCTAATATAATACTCCTGGGAGACTTTAATATTCATATGGATAACAGTGATCATCCTCTCACCAAAGACTTCTCATCCTGCCTCGATAGTTTTGGCTTTAAACAATACATAAACTTTCCTACTCATACTAAGGGCCATACTTTGGACCTAGTTTGTTGCTCTGGACTCACTCCTTTTAACTGCAAAGCTGATGAACTGCTAATTTCTGACCACTTGCTTCTTTCTTTCAATGTCAAAATGACCTTTTCTATAACCAAGAACCTTCGTGCCATTTCTTTTCGGAATATTAAGAAAATCAATCCTGATACTCTTTCTTTTGCTTTCTCTATCCATTTGCATTTTCATAACCTGCTCCCAAGAGGACTTAGTTTCCTATTATAACTCTAGTCTCAATAGTATCTAAGGCTACGTTCACACTGCAGGCGAAAGCGCATCAAATCCGATTTTTTCGCCCCTATGCGACCCGTATCCGATCTTGGTATGACAGTGTGAACGGCACAAATCCGATATTTTCAAATCCGATCTGGGTCACTTTCGTATGTGGTACTGAATCCGATACGTATCCGATGTTTTAGAAAGCGACTGCTGTGTGAACGGTCAAGTCGCATTAAATCCGTCTTTTACGTCACTGACACAAGGCAGACGCCAATTATCAGCCCCGGAGAAGCGCCCGATAGGACATCGCGAACGATTTCCTACCATCCGGTGAAACTGTTGGGAAGACAACGTTGGAGAAATGTGAACATTTTATTTTTACTGTATTTTCTGCAGATTCTGACAGAAATCTACAACTATCCTTTGAAGCACCGCTCCTCTAAAACAGCAAAAAGGATCATTATTAGGTCATCTACATTATTATGTAAATAACAAAATAACTTAAAGCAAAAATCTGGAAACATAAAGTCCGAAGTCTTTATATTAAGGGCAATCAGTCAAACAATATTGTTTGCTCTGGGTCTAAACAGAGCGAGTTGTGTGTGACATCTTCTTTTGCGCATGCGGGCCGCTTTGAGCGTTCACACTGGAGAGCGTTTGATGTCGCATTTTATGTGTAGTGTGAACAAGCAGACAAAAAAATCGGATTTGATCAAAAAATCGGAATTGAGCATTAAGACCTGCAGTGTGAACGTAGCCCTAAACTCTGTTGCCCCACTCAAAACCAAATCTGTATCATTCTCTCAGTCAGCACCCTGGTTCACAGCTGAACTCAGGCTCCTGAAAGCAAAAGGACGACGACTTGAACGCCTTTATAAGAAAACTGGTCTGAATATCCACAAGGAAATGTTTAATAATCATATTATGTATTATAAGGAGTGTATTAATCAAACAAAATCTGCATACTACTCCACCATTATCTGTTCAAAAGATGACTCAACCAAGATATTGTTTTCACTGTTCAACTCTTCTTTCAGGTCACCAGATTTTTTACCTACTCACCTTTACTCGTCTTCTTTCTGTGATTCTTTAATGTTATTTTTCATCGAGAAAATTCACAAAATACACCAAGACCTGGTTTCCGATGTTCCATCTAGCTCCTCCTGTGTAATTCCTCTCCCATCACACTGTTTTTCTGCTTTCCAGCTCCCCTCGGTTACTGATATTTCAGATTTCATCTGTAAATCAAAACCTTCTACTTGTCAGCTAGACCCCATTCCCACAGTTTTGGTTAAGGCATGTCTACCTTCTTTGCTTCCCCTCATATCTTCTATCATCTGCTCTTCACTTACCACTGGAACTGTTCCTGCTTCCCTCAAAATTGCCACCATCACCCCAATATTAAAAAAAACTGGTCTAGATCCCAATAATTTTGAGAACTTTCGGCCTATCTCCAATCTACCATTCCTTTCAAAAATTCTTGAGAAAATAGTTGCCACACAACTCCACTCACATTTAACTAATAATAATCTGTATGAACAGTTCCAGTCTGGTTTTCGCCCCTCCCATAGCACTGAAACAGCACTTATAAAAATAACCAATGATCTTCTTATGGCAGCTGACTCCGGTTTACTTTCCATTCTTATCCTCCTCGATCTGAGCGCTGCCTTCGACACTATTTCTCACTCCATTCTTCTCAGTAGGCTAGCCTCCATTGGTCTCTCCCATACTCCACTAGCCTGGTTTAAATCATACCTGTCTGATCGCACTCAGTTCATTCAACTCAAATCCTTTACTTCTCAGGCCTTTCCTCTGACCACTGGTGTGCCCCAAGGTTCTGTCCTGGGGCCCCTTCTTTTTATTATCTACCTTCTACCGCTTGGACATATTTTCCGTAAATACAATATCCATTTTCACTGTTATGCCGATGACACCCAGCTTTATCTGTCCACTAAACGTGATTCTGCTCTTCCCCGATCCTCCCTCACCCTCTGCTTAGTTGAACTAAATTCATGGTTCTCTTCTAATCTTCTTAAACTCAATAGTAATAAATCCGAACTCCTCTTAGTAGGCACTACATCAACATTATCCAGAACCAACAGTTTCTCTATTACTATCAATAACTCGCCGGTCTCCATTTCTTCCTCTGTGAAAAGTTTGGGTGTCATCCTCAACAGTACTCTATCTTTCAATTCACACATTAATAATGTCACTCGGTCTGCATATTTTCAGTTGCGCAACATTAATCGTCTCCGTCCTTTTCTCACCTCACATACCACTGCCATTCTTGTCCATAGCCTTGTTACTTCCCGGATTGATTATTGTAATTCACTTCTTTTTGGTCTTACTCAAAAATCCATCCATAAGCTTCAACGCATCCAGAACTCTGCTGCCCGTATCATCACCAGGACCCCTTCTATCCACCACATCACTCCTGTTCTGCAGCAGCTTCACTGGCTCCCGGTCAAGTATCGTATCAATTTCAAAATACTCTTGTACGCATTTAAAGCTATTGATCATCTCTCTCCTCCATATCTCTCTGATCTGGTTAACATCACTGCTCCATCTCGTTGTCTCAGATCTTCTTCTTCCCTTTCACTCTCCGTCCCCTCCCCCCGTCTTGTCACCATGGGGAGCAGGGCTTTCAGCTGCTCTGCTCCTCGACTCTGGAATTCCCTACCTCCTGATTTAAGAAATATCTCTACCTTCTCTCTCTTTAAGTCCCAACTCAAAACCCACTTGTTCAAAATAGCTTATCCCACATAACCTCTCCACTCTGCTATTTTAAATTTGTTTATGTTTTATGATTGTGTAAACTCCTTGCTTTTATGTTGCTTTTTACTCTACTGTGTACAGCGGCCTTGAGTGTTTTGAAAGGCGCTTTCAAATAAAAATGTATTATTATTTGCGCCACTCCAAAAAATAATTTCTGTCCACTATGAAATAAAGGAGAACAACAGCCTGATACCTGCAGGCCTGACAACAGGAGATGTATCACTCCTGTAACACCTGTAACATTCAGCAGTCGCCTCATTGTTCTGATACACACAACAAAACTATTGACTACACTACACACTAACTACACAAGATTTGCGCTAAACATCGCAAATCTCTCACATCTCAAAACATTCCTAAAACTTCCCCCCTTCCTAAACAACTGTTGCCATGTCATTTTTGTGATTGGTTGACATGGTACATTTTTCGACCAATAGGAAAGGGTGGGGTTTTTTTTTGGTTTTGGCTTTTCTCACAGGGAGAGTGCTTTCGAGCGTTTGCCTTATAAAACGCTGTTTTTACCGTTTCTTCCCGCAGTAAATATAAACAACGATAGTATTCAGGAAGAAAACCAAACATTGCAGATATTTTTATCATAACTCTGGTTTTATGTGGCCTATCAACACAATTTAAAAACTGGTATAAAGTCCACACTTTTTCCGTCAATTGTTCTGTCTGTCCTGCTCACATCTCCAATGGCTGGACACGTTGTCATTAACGTGGCTTCACTCCACATCAGCCACGCCGCTTTGCTATCTAAAACACCGGTGTCGGCACATAAGGACGCTGTCATAGCCTGTCAACTACGTTGATTAGCTGCGTATATACGAATGTGAATCGCATTATTGGCTGGACTATGGGATAAGGTGGCATCGTTCTAATCCCATACGGGAGCAGGCAGTCATTTACTAACACTGCAAAACTGAATTGTTAAAGTTTTAATTTTAATTTCAATTCAGGTTAGATTTTTTTCTTGTGCGCGCAACGCAGATTTTCTGTGTGCAGAGACCGTGCCAGCAGTGCGCAATTGCGCACGCGCGCAGCTTAGAGGGAACATTGATTGAGTAAATTTTTATAACTTGAAATGCAAATATAAATTGTACATTTTGTAAACATATACAACTATTTATCTAAAAATGCAGCCAATACACCTGCCGTTTTTTTTTCATTTTATACAACCATTTAAAAATATTACTAAAACTAAAATGAGAGAACAATCAGGTGTTGCAATAAGATGCCCCACAAATGATGTGTGCCAGTAAAAAAAAAAAAAGTTTGTCCACCAAAAGACAGAGAAGAACAGCACAGGGATAAACCTGCAGGCCTGACAACAGGAGGTGTATCACTCCGCTGGATTTCTACTTAGTGACAGTGTTTACATTGCAAATGTGCCTTTATGACATTCATTAGTATACCCTCACTGACACACAAAACAAAACGACTAGACAACAGAACAACTACACAACACATCTTATAAATTTATCAATAAGAAATAGGACATTCCCAACTGACTGGAAAAGGGCTGTAGTTACTCCAGTCTTTAAAGGAGGCGAGCGTGATTTGATATGTAATTATCGTCCAATTTCCATACTCCCTGTTCTTTCGAAGGTGCTTGAGAAGGTTGTGGCAGCACAGTTAATTGATTATTTAGAGACTAATCTACTGCTTCATCCAATGCAGTTAGGTTTTAGACCAAAATTTTCCACAGAAATGGCAAATTGCTATTTTATTGAAAATATTAAGTGTAATCTGGATAATGGTAGTGTTGTGGGTGCAGTGTTCCTTGACCTAAAGAAGACTTTTGACACTGTCAACCATGACATAGTTCTTTCTAAGTTGATAAAATTTGACTTTTCAAAGCAAGCAGTTGAATGGTTTGAGTCCTATCTCTACAAAAGAGAACAGTGTGTGAGGGTTGATAAAGAAAAGTCATCCATGTTGGAAAACAGAATCGGTATTCCCCAAGGATCTGTTCTTGGCCCAATGCTATTTAGTTTGTTTATAAACGATTTGCCTACCAGCTGCCCAAAAGCCAACTGTCAACTTTATGCAGATGATGCAGTGATACATGTACCAGCTAAGTCAACTGGTGAAGCAGCAGACACTTTAACGATACATCTAAATGGTGTCCAAAAATGGCTGGAACAAAATCATCTTGTTCTGAATTTAAAAAAAACTGTTTCTATGTGTTTTTTCGATTAGGAAACGAAATTCATCTGATGATTTTAAAATCAACCTAGGGAACGAAGAAATAAAGGAGGTCAAAGATTTTAAGTTTTTAGGAATAATCTTAGATTCACATCTTAAATTTGACAAGCACGTAAAGAAGATTTCTAAGACGGTCAAGGCTAATTTGAATTGTTTTAAGTTAATTCAGCACTATATACCCACTTCAGCAGCTCAGTTATTTATGCATTCTATGATATTTTCGCATTTTTCATACTGTATGACAGTTTGGACTCAAGCAGCACCATCTACAATTCAGCCTGTGGTATCCTTATATAATCAAACCTTAAAAATAATGGATAAAAAATCGGTTTGGTGGCATCATTGTCACATTTTACAGAAATATAACTTATTTAGTTTTAAGAGTTTTAATCATTGGTGTTATCTTAAATTAGTTTTTAAATGTATAAATAGGATGGCCCCAGAGTGTCTCAATAGATACATTCAGAGACAAGACGGTAATCGTGTTACTAGGAGTAAGGTGAACGATAACTGTAAGATATTATACGGCAGATCTACATTCGGTCAGTCAGCTTTTTCTATAAAGGCTTGCCACCTGTGGAAAACACTTCCAACCGATATCAAACTGATTACAGACATTAGATCCTTTACATTGAAGGTTAAAGTGTGGTTAAAGGGAAACCAAAGTTGTAGTCATTTTATCTGATGATTTTTATTTTATTTTACATTACTGTCTATTAATTGTAATTGTATTTATGATGTAATTTGGTTTTATGAAAATGTATGTTTTATTGTAATATGTATTTATTTAGATTGTAAGCCCAACAAGGGACAATTGTTGAAAATTAGCAGTAGCTATAAACCTATGTGCGGTACATCAGTCTCATGTCTTGCACCTGAACTATGTTAAACTGCACTGTCCCTTTTAAATAAATAAATAACAAAAATAACAAACAAGACAACACAACACACTAAGTATACACTGCACACTAAATGTCACAAATCTCCCACATCTAAAAACTCACTCTCTCTCTCTCCCTCTCTCTCACTCGCTCGCTCTGTCTCTCTGCCATTACCATCAATCACAAAACTTTTCCCTCTTCCCAAACAACCAAATCCCACGTGTTGACTTTTTTTAAAAAATTGGTCGACATGGTACTTTTTTCCACCGATAGGAAAGAGGTGGCCTTTTTCTTTCTTTACTATTTTCGCGCTGTCCATAGAAAAATGCTAAACACACACACACAAAAACGTGAGGACAGTATTTAGAAAAAAGCATGGCTTATATATATTATCATAACTCTGGATTTACTGGCCTATAATTAAAAATTAAAAACTTAGAAGTCCGAACTTTCAAAGTGGGCCGAAACACAGACTCGGTGGCTGCAGCTAAGTGTTGCTAAGTCAGCTTAAAATAGTCATGTGGTTTGGAGGTGCAGCGTGTCTGTGGACCACAGAGGGTTAATAACACTCACTTTCCTTCCATTTCCAGAGTGTAACATCCAACCACCTGTGTAAAATCCAAAATTCCCATGGTGTTGTTCAAAATGTGCTCTGGCACAATCATAAACATCGCTTGCTGCTGAAAACAAGGAAAAAGCCGGTCCTGCTATGGGCTGAACCATTTGTTAATGATGGAGGGGGGAACACTATGCTATATATTCAGTTTTAGCATTTATATTCACTGTTGACTGTAACTGCGCTCAAACTGTTAATGCTATCTTATTTTAATAAACAACACTGTCATATGCAAAACTGGGGTGGCACTTGGGGTGGCAAGGGATCATTTTAGAGTGGCACTTGCCACCCCATGCCACGCTTCTAGATCCGCCCCTGCTTAGAACATGCAATTATGTGTTTCTGCAACAGGACTGGGTCGTCCTTGCAGTTTGGTGACTGTAACAGGGCAGCCCTTAGCAGCTGGAAACACAGTGAGACAGACTAAGGCAAGTGCAGTGGAACAAAGCATTTATTTGCCATACAGCTCTCCTTACAACAATTCACTTGAGCTTCTTCACAGCACAATATATCCTCCTCTAATGACAACCAGCAGCCTTAAATATGTTCAGCTGTCACAGACCAAACCATTATTCCACTCTTAGGTAATTTCTTAAATCCCAACCTTCCACCACAGTATACAATATATCAATTAGAATAAATAAATACATAAATACATTTCACATTTTCATATTAATAAATATTTCACACTTTAATGTTACACCAAACCCAATATTATAAAAACCCAAAAACCCAAAAACCCAAGCACAAAAAGATTCACCACACTCTCTTTACCAATGGTCTCTCCCGGAACCTTTAAATGGTGTCTGGACCCCCGGGGAAACATTTGCCCAAACACCTTGAAGAGGACACAGGCAAGAAAGGTGAGTAATCATTATCTTACAAACACTTATTTGCACCACTTTTCTTCCTAGATTTCACACACACATTTGCATTAGTTTTCCTTACTGGTAAACCTTAATCACAATCTCAGTCACCATTCTTCTCTCCTGACAGACAACCACCACATTCCTTGATGAGGAGCAGCTGTGCAGGATCTGAATCAAGGCTACCAAATGATTTTAAAATTCCCAATAAATAATCAATAAATATTTAAACTTCTTGTGTGCAAATGTTTTACTGTGCAAATCCATGCTTAAAGTGCAATGCTAAATAAAGTGCTTGATAAGGTGCTTTTAATAAAGTGAAAGGTGTGCTCTAAAGTGCTATACAGATAATATAATACAAATAAATGTAGTAAGGGAGTCCTCTTCCTTACAGTGACATGTTTGTAAACGTCCTCAAAACCAAAAACAAGTTGTAACACCGAATTTCATATTTATGTGTCACAAGCATAGATCTTGAAAATCGATTGATGATCTCTCTCATATTAACAGCTTCTTCCAGTCTGCAGTGTCACAATAATAAACGCTGATACACTGAATGACTTTGTTGCACTTTCAGCTGCATTTTACACTCTCCTAATGAGGCAAATTACATCTTATACTTGCTTTGCTGCTTTTACTGCATTTATCAAGCTGAGTTGAAAATGCAGAGGATTTTTATTAGGTAGGATGAGTATTGACAAGATTTTAAATGAGTTTGTCAGAGGGACAGCTCAGGTTAAACTTTTTGGAGAGGCAAGGTTGAGGTGGTTTGCACATGTGCAGTGGAGGGATGTTGAAGATGGACCTATCATTCAAGAGAAGAGAAAGACCACAGAGAAGATTCATGGATGCAGTGAAGGAGTACGTGCAGAGGATTGTGTGACAGAGGAGTATTTGTATATATGCATTCACACCTATGGGAAATTTAGGATTACCAGTTAACCTATCCCCATCAACATGACTTTGGACTGTGGGAGAAAGCCAGAGTACCCGGAAAGAACCCACGTAAACATGGGGAGAACATGCAAACTCCACACCGAAAGACCCCTGGCATGGTGGTGGGATTGAATTCAGGACCTTCTTGTTGTGAGGCAACAGTGCAAACCATGAATTTATATGCATATTTTTTGTTTATACATTTACTTATGTAGCTTAGTTGTATTAATTTTGATTTCTATTTTTTATTATCTATTTTTTTTTTACAATTTTATTGCATTTATTTTGTCATATCATATTTTAGTATTTAGTACACATTTTATTTCAGTAAGCTATATACTAGTCTACTAATTTAAGCAGTTCTGTTATAGGTTGCGTTGAACGTAATTTTAACTGGTGTAAAAACTTTTGTGATTATCTTTTGTTATCTTATTTCATCTTTGCTTATCTTATCTAATCTTCATAGCAAATTGCTACAGAATCATAGCGACAAAATACAGTGCGCCGTCCAAAACACCGTCTAAATGTGGGGAAAAAATGTTACGGTGACGACCTGAGACTTTTTTTTTTCTTTTTTTTTTTTAAATACCTGTCCCGTTTGGTTCTTTTGCCATCAGAATTATTGTCTAAAGGCGAAGAAAGATGCTCAACGGATTTACTTTACCAAATGGACCATCCCAGCCTTGCCGTAATGGTCCATCTGATTCACCTTTTATTGTTTATTTTATTTTCACTTGCTGAATACGGGACAGACTTAACTGGGGGAAAGAAAGAGGGAAAGAAAAACAGCGGGGAAGAGGGACGGGGAAAAAGGGCAAAAAACCAAAAACCAACAGAATAAGCAGACAAAAAAATACATATATCAATCATCTGGATCACCTGTTGAGAAAGAAAGAGAAAGCAAGCAGAAGAAAACGAGAGTAATAAACAACATCACAATGATCTATGGGAATATGACAGTAAATACTAAATGTTAGACATTATTGTTCAGCGCGTAAGATCGACAGCGCACAGTGTGCTTTGAGGTAAGAGCCAAAAAGGGTGTAGTTTGTGTGTGATCACCCGTGTGTACACCTGTGAGCATGAACGCGCTTGTTTTTAAAAGGTTCCTTCATGTAATGATCTGCTAGAGGGTGTGGGGGGCCACTGCCCCGTCCTCCAGGGCATGAAGCAGGTATGGAGGAGATCAAAACTCCAGACGTCCAGAGGCCCCCAGAACACAAGAGACCAAGGAAGACCAACAGAGGGGCAGCCGCGCCACTATCCCAGAAAGAGCTGAGGAGAGTCCCAGATGAGGGGTCACTCAGCAGCCGCGGAGCAGAAGCCAGGGGGGGTTGCAGTGACGTGCCCGTGAGCTCCGCCGGCAGCCAGCTGGGCCTGAGTGCCTGAGTGACCGAGCCCCGGGCCGAGAGGCCGAGGGCACCCCGCCTCCGAAGTGGCCCGAGCGAGCCCCAGGCTCCAGGCCCCGATAAGCAGCCGCCAAGGAGTGAGCCGGTGTGTACCTGGGCGCCCACCCCCGGACACAGAGAACCACCAACGCACCGATGTCTGAGGGCGTACACCACCGGCAGGGGAAGTGGTGGGGGGAGATAGGCCTCCAAACCTTGGAGGGCCTGAGATGTCCCCAGAGAGGTGGCGTCTGATACCCAACCTGACATATAGACACAGACATACAGGCACACACAGATACAAACATCCATTCCCACCCTCATGCTCTCATAGGCAATTATTCCACACTCAACCAACGCGGAGACAGACATAAAGAGACACTGTACACACAATCACTCTCCCCAAGCGTACTCTAAGAACCGGGTCTGGGTACCCTTGCCCCTGGAGGGGGAAGCTGCACCCAGACCCAGGTGGTGTTACCCTTTTCCCTGCGGTGGGGAGAAGCAGACTGCCCCGACTCCACAGCAGCAGGGAGGCCCCACATTCCAGACCCCAGTCGGACGGCCAACTCCTCCTCCTAGCCCCCCCGCTCCAGCAGGCCGCAGAGAACGGGGTGTGTGAAGACTCCAAACCTCCCTCCACCCGCTCATATGTAGTGTTGATGTATGTGTGTTCTAAGGTGCATTTAAAACCCAGGAGGGCATGGAGCTACCTGCCAGAGCAGCAGGTAAGCGCATAGTCCCTCCTGCTAGCCCTCAATGTCTACGTGTATTTAAAATTGAGAGGTGGGCAACGACGCCAGGGGTGAGGTGTACACCCTGATGGTAATTTGGATTTTGTGTGGCGTGCCCACCCCCCAAGATCCTATATGTATGTGTAATGAGAGTGTGAGTAATGTGAATGTCTAAGTTGTGGGATAAAATTGAGGCAGAGGCAGCCAGAAGGGGACAGAGGGGACAGAGGGGGGGGGGGGTGTGCGCCTCCCCTGCACCCTGGTGACACACCCCTACCCCAAGGCCCTGCATGTGTGGGTGACTGTGGTGGAGCGAGAAGAGGGAGGCAGCTGGAGATGGGGAGGGAAGGAAGGGAGGGTCAAGTGACCCCCTCCCTGGGGCCAGCTCCCCCGCTGACCCCAGTAGGCACCCCCATACTCTGCAACCCGCCAGGGAAAGGGGGGCCCAGGCCCATCCGGACCGGGGCCCAGTGCAGCAGTGCCGCCCGGCCCCACAGAGCCCGGGAAAGTCCACCTGACCCCACCACAGAGAAAACTACACCCACCCCATCATCCACTCATCTTCCAGACTACACAAGACAATAGACGCCCAGGCAGAGATCTTCCTCCACCTCTCCTGTATCTCCCCCTCCTGCAGAGAGAGTTCCCGAAGAGAGGAAAGCTCCTGCAAGATGTGACCTGAGACTTTCAAACATTAACTATGACTTCAAGAGGGAACAACAAAAGGCTAAGCTAAAAATTCAGAACATGTCCCGACCTTTATTTTGAAGGAAGAAAAACATCCAAGACCGGATGTGCCCGGTTTTTCGCTAATGCTAATGTACCCGGAACGATAAAGCAGCACTCCGAAGATGGCCGGGGTGTTTGAGGTGGAGGTTGATGGTGTAGAGCACGACCATGGACTGGAGCATCACGATGAACCGAACCAGGTGAGAATAACGGACCGTACTGAGGTATTGTGACAGATAAAACGGATTTATGATGTGGTGTATTGCTAGCTGCTAACCCAACTGCTACTCCTGGGTTTAGTCTCCCGTAAGTAGCTAGCTGCTTGTTAACTTAGCCATATTTTACTGAGCAGAGGTGTGTGGATAAAATGCACTGTTATGTTCATTGGTCAAAGCGACAGTGCAAGCGTAAAAGGACACTTTTCCAACTGCCTAGCTAATTTTTGTTAGTTACTTTAATGTGACTAAAGTAACACCATAGCAGCAAAGTTTACTTATTTTTTTAAAATACTGAATTTCATAAGAGATTTGTGCACTCGCGAATTTTTGATCTGAGCTGTGAAATATGTGATCGTCTGAATTATTAACCCTACAAATAAGGCTGATGTGGCTGTTGGGGTCAAAGGTCACCAAATGCATTAGCCGCGACAAGTCAGACAGAAGAAAAGACTACATCACTTCCTGTGGGATTTCAACATTCTGGTCAACCTTAGTCGAGCTAGATGCTAAACTAAATAAGGTCACGGTGTGAACCAAGTCCGTGATAAAAGCTCTCAAAGTCTGAGATGTGAAGAGCAGGTGATAGGAGGCAGAACACTTATTGTGATGCAAAAGTGGCATCACAACCTGGAAAAATCCCAAAGAGGTCTTTACATCCGTCACTGATGAGTTCACTCTATCTGGTTTGAATAGAAACCCTTCAGTAGGAACTTTAATGTGGCACACTGACCTATTTTTGTATTACATCTTAGTATGTACAGTGAAAAACAACACGTAGATGAGCTAATCTGTTAAGTGAATAAAATGCAATGAAGCTAATGATTGGCAGGTATACCTAAAATGTGTTGTTTTCATGGTAACAAGGTATAAAAGGTAAAAAGGGATAAAAAAATTTTTTTTTATAAGGAACATTGTGATAAATGGATGTGAGCCCTTAAATGTGTACTTGTGTCTGTTATTCATATACCTTATTTAGCAGATGACAAATAGAGGACTCATCAACAGTTCTTTGTTTTGAATACAGGGATAGTAGCTTAACAAGCTCAACAACATGGGAGGGACTACCGGTTAAGCATGCTGAGTGTTCTTGTTGTTTAAATATAGATATTTCAGGATGAAATTGCCTTATATCTTGCTGCTCAACCAAACTTAAATATTTCAATCCCATTACTGTTTTTTTAGCTGCTCTGTATTTGGTATGCAGCGTAAGATCTGGGGTTTGAAGCCAACTGTGTAAAAGGTGAAGCAAATGTTGCAGTTTGGTGGGATTGACTTGTTTTATAGGAGTTTTAAAATGATTCTGTGATCAGTGTGCACACTATCATATGTCTCAATTTAAAAAAAAAGAAGAGTGTAATTTCATACAAGCTTTTAGTTTGATAATTTGTTACTTATTTTTCTCTCTCTTTCTTTAGTATGATTTGTCCAAGCTTTCACCAGAAGAGAAGTGGAGGTTAGTGTCTTTGCCATTTATGTATACATTTTCCTAATATGAGTCTGGATTCTTTGGCCATTATTGATTATTATCATTTTTATTTTATTATTTTTAGGGATTGAAAAATCGGATATTGATTGCAAATATTTTTATTCATACAATGTCTTATAGTTGTGTTGAAAAGAGAAAATTATAGAATGATAGCTTAATAACTTACCAGTAATGTCTTTAACAAATTAGTTAGCAGCTTAATGTATAACGCTTACTCAGCATGACTGTCTGCTTAGCTGTGATGCATACACTGCTACAGTGCTAAGACTGTTGTACACAGTGCAGTCAGAGGTGTAATTTATCTTTTGAACAAACTATCAGGACACCATTTCTAAATTACTCATCCCTCTTTTTTTGG
Organism: Oreochromis grahami; assembly: GCA_029532605.1. Lineage (NCBI taxonomy): Eukaryota > Metazoa > Chordata > Actinopteri > Cichliformes > Cichlidae > Oreochromis > Oreochromis grahami. The sequence continues at coordinate 20,014 of JAQSNX010007031.1, forward strand.
ATGTCTTCTGCACTTAAAAAGCTTTTACACATTAATTCGCAAGTTTTGTTTAAGGCATCGCAGTCTAATCAGGCTTGCCAGTTGTTGAATTAAGTTTGTGTTTTTCCACAGGATGGAGCATGCAAGAATGCATGCCAAACACAAAGGCCATGAGGCCATGCACGCAGAGATGGTGCTGATCCTCATTGTTACCCTGGTTGTCGCCCAGCTAGTCCTCGTGCAGTGGAAACAGAGGCATCCAAAGTCATACAATGTAAGGCACAAAAGAAACACTAATAATTTGGCAATCATTCCGTTTGAATTAAAACAGTTTTAGTTTTGTTCGGTTGGGAATGTGTGTGTCCCTGTGTGTGTCCTTGTGTGTGTGAATGGGGGAAGTGAAGTGCACAGTAAATGCTGTGGTTTTCATGGTTTCTTAGTTTTCATAGATAATTCCAGCTAAACCTGTTTTCTCAAAGAGAGATCCTGTAATTTCTTATTTTCTTCCACATCATCAAAAATTTGAAGTCATTTGTTATATGTTTGTGTTTTTGTGTTTGCACAGTCTGATGGTAATCAGGACTGCATGAATGTTCTAACCACACACTTTGCTGTCTTGTAGTTGGTGACTTTGTTCCAGATGTGGGTAGTTCCTCTGT
>JAQSNX010007032.1:0-25470 GCA_029532605.1 Oreochromis grahami
ATATTGCTGCTTAATAAATTAGTGCCGAGTTATCGTAGTGAATTTGTTAGGCAACATACTCCTGCTAGAACACTTAGATCTGCTGCTCAACTACTTCTGGTGCAACCTAGATCTCGGCTGAAGTGTCGGAATGACCGTGCATTTGCTCTGGCTGCCCCGGTACTGTGGAATAACCTCCTTCTCGCTATCCACACCTCTGATTCTATTGCATTGTTTAAATCACGACTAAAGACCCACTTATTCAATTTTGCATTTCCTTCTAATTAACATTTGACTTATGATTTTACATTATGTACATACTTTCATGCTTATTTGAATTCTTTGTTTGATATGCATCTGCTGCTTCTCTTATGTGTCAGTGACAGTGATCTTTTTGCATACCTAGTACTTGCTTTGGTCCCATTTCTTTTTACATTTCTTTTATTCTATATGTTTACTTGTTAAGCACATTGGTATACCCTTGGTTTTTAAGTGTGCTTATTATTATTATTATTATTATTATTATTATTATTATTAATGTGTTCTTTAAATCAACAGTTATTAATGAAAAATGATCTGAGGTTAGATGTTATTTAAAAAAAAGATTGGGACAATAGCATCAATAAACTATTGTATATTTTCGCTAAAAAATATTATATTCATTCAAAGTAATTTCACAATAATTTTCTTCTGGCCAATCTTAAATAGGGGTGGGTTTTTATAATCGATTTATCGATTAAAATCGATTCTGGCTTGGAAAACATAAAATCGATTCATTAAAATCCAGAATCGATTTTTTAATATAAATTTATTTTACCCGAAATGCCAGAATCTCTAGTGAAATCTCACAAAATTTCAACAACCACCAAACAGCTAAGACAGTAAATGAGAGCAGGAACACGGATTCTGCACAAAGATGTAAACACACAGCGCGGATCAGAATCAGTGACATCTCGCCTTTCTCACCTGACGGCACGAACACGGTCGGGCTGAAAGCCGACAGCTCGCTGAGTCTGATCTGTCGGCGGGTCCGCGCTTATTCACGCCGTTTTTGCGCTGATTCTAAAGCTGTTAGTTTGATCTCTGTCCAAACAATATTGACTGAACCAGCAGCAAAAGAAGATCCAAACTACGCTTCACATAAACATCGTCACTCTGACTTTTACTGTTTTGCTTCCACCACGATGCACAGCTCTCTCTCTCTCTCTCTCTCTGTTTCCCGTCTAAAAATCGTTTTCTGCATTATTCGCTTGCTTGTTACGCACAAGTCTACCGTTGTTTACAGCGCTGTCGGCTGTTGTTTTTTTTTGTTCCTTTTACATTCTTAAAAAGAAAACCTAATTTCTGCCGTTCAATACTGAACAAATTTAAACTTTTTAAAATTATGCAAAATGCGAAACGCTCAGCCGTGTCTCTAATAAAACCGCTGTTGATTAATTAGTTTCTTTCGTTTTTGATGTAGCCTACTGCAGAATATTTTTTATAAAATCCCAGGCCAGGAAAATCACCTTCATGTTTTTCTGTGTTTTATCTTTAACTACTTTGACACTTTGCTGTGACGCTCACACCTTTCATAAGTCTTGCGTGTGTCAGCTTCCTTTTTATTGATACAACAATATGTAAATGTACTGATCTGAATTATAATATTTCTGACTGTCAAAAGTTCCCAGATTCAAATCGAATTGAATCGAATCGAATTAAATCGAAATCGTGGATCGAATCGATTCGGGACCTTGTGAATCGGAATTGAATCGATTCTAGAAATCAGTGACGATACCCAGCCCTAATCTTAAATGGCTGGATGGCTACCAGTAGAGGGCGCCCACAGTTTGAGAATCATTGCTCACAGGGAAGGGAAGGTGGCCTTAAACGGGGAAGACCTAAAATTAAACAGACACAGTTTTTCCCCCCTCTTTTTTCTTTCTTTCATTTTACATTTTTCTTTTACAATGTTTACACAAAACATTTACAAGAAACATTCACAGCCTTTTAGAAAATGGACAGAAATTGAACTATGCACACAATTGTGAAACCATGACACTTATTTCTATTTTATTTACAGGTGCTTGTATGAAGTTATATATGTAATATGACTTAGTGAAGCCAAAACGTACATGAATACATAATAGCTGTGTGTATTGCTTTGGTGGAAGGATTCAGTTTTGGGAAGAGAGAAGATGGTTTTTAGTGTTGTGTTCCTGTTTCTGAATACAATTCACTTCCTGTTTCTAAAGCAAACTGCTGTATGCTACATAAGAGAGAGCTTTCTTCTACTTTCAGCTGCTTCCTTTAGCAGTCACCTCAGCACATTGTATGCCTTAATTCCACCTTATCTCTCGCATCACAGAATTCGGCAGGTGCATATAGTGCATTGTGGTTAGTTTTCTTTGTGTTCTTTTCTGTTCACATGCCACATTTTCAGTCCATTTTCTATTTTCATATCTATCTCAATCTCTTTTTATTTCTTCTGTTATTTCAACCAAGATGCGGCTGTCTATCTACATCCATAATGATCTTCTGGCCCACCAGTTGCTGCATGCGCTCTGACGGGATGCCGGTTGGCTGACCAACCTTCCCTGCAAACATGTCCAGGCTCAGCAGCATACCTCTGGAAATGTCCACGTTAGCCCCCACTGATATGCTCAACTGTGGAGAAAACAAAGAATATAGAAATTACTGACAGATAAACAATATCAAAGTCAAAGTCAGCTTTATTGTCAAAAATCATATGTACTGGTCATACACTGGTTTTGTTTGTCTGGGGGTGGGGTGGTGGGGGGTTCCAACAAGCCAGTAATGGCTGGGAAAGATCAGAACAGCGCCACCATCACTAACATGAGCGCTAATATCAACGCTAGATCTCAATATGAATTTTAGATTATCCTAACGTTGCATTAATGCCCCCTAAAAGAAAAGTTAGAAGTGCTGCTGAAGGATGAAAAGAAAGAAAATTGGAGAAACAAATGACACAGGATCTGAAATAATTTCACAGTTGGATTTTTTTACATCAAAGTTGTATTTGAACATATTTAATAGTAAATAGCCACAGTTAATGATAACCTAACCTGCTGGCTAGAAATATTACATTTAGAGGATGATGACTGTGAAACACTTTTTTCTGAGAAGCAGCTTGAAGCAACTGGTATTATGATTTGGCATTATATAAATAAAATTGAATTGTAAAGCGACTCGAGGCGCTTTACAATATAAAGCGCCTCGAGTCGCTTTATATTGTAAGGTAGACCTTAGAATAATACATACAGAGAAAAACCCAAGAATCAAATTACCCCCTATGAGCAAGCACTTTGGCGACAGTGGGAAGGAAAAATTCCCTTTTAACAGGAAGAAAACTCCGGCAGAACCTGGCTCAGGGAGTGGCGGCCATCTGTTGCGACCGGTTGGGGTGAGAGAAGGAAGACAGGATAAACAGATGCTGTGGAAGGGAGACAGAGACTAGTAACAAGTACGATTCAATGCAGAAAGGTCTATTAACACATAGTGAGTGAGAAAGGTGACTGAAAAGGAAAAACTCAATGCATCATGGGAATCCCCCAGCAGCCTATGCCTATTGCAGCATAGCATAGGCATGATTATTTAAGACATTATGTGGTCTTAAATAATGTGAGGAGCAGGATTTTGAATTCAATTCTGGATTTAGCGGCCATCCAGGTCTTTATGTCTTTAAGACATTCCTGCAGTTTAACTAATTGGTGTGTGTTACCTGGCTTCATGGATAGATAGAGCTGCGTGTCATCTGCATAGCAGTGAAAATGTATACTATGTCTTCTAATGATACTGCCTAAGGGAAGTATGTATAATGTAAACAGAATTGGTCCTAGCACTGAATCCTGTGGAACACCATAATTGACCTTAGTGTGTGAAGAGGACTCTCCATTTACATGTGCAAATTGGAGTCTATTAGATAGATATGATACAAACCACTGCAGCACAGTTCCTGTAATACCTACAGCATGTTCTAATCGCTCTAATAGGATATTATGGTCAACAATATGGAACGCTGCACTGAGGTCTAGCAGGACAAGCACAGAGATGAGTCCACTGTCAGAGGCCATAAGAAGATCATTTGTAACCTTCACTAAAGCTGTTTCTGTGCTGTGATGAGCTCTGAAACCTGACTGAAACTCTTCAAATAAGTCATTCCTCTGCAGATGATCTGTTAGCTGTTTGACAACTACTCTTTCAAGGATTTTTGATATGAAAGGAAGGTTGGAGATTGGCCTATAATTAGCTACGACTGCTGGGTCTAGAGATGGCTTTTTAAGTAAAGGTTTAACTACAGCCACCTTGAAGGCCTGTGGTACATAGCCGATTATTAGAGATAGGTTGATCATATTTAAAATTGAAGCATTAATTAATGGCAGGATTTCTTTGAGCAGTTTTGTAGGAATGGGGTCTAAAAGACACGTTGATGGTTTGGAGGAATTAATTATTGAAGTTAACTCAGAAAGATCAATTGGAGATAAAGAGTCTAAATTAATATCAATTGCACTAAAGGTAGCTGTAGATAATATTACATCTGTGAGGTGATTATGGGTAATTTTTTCTCTAATGAGTAACATTTTATTTGTGAAGAAGTTCAAGAATTCATTACTAGTTAACATTAAAGGGATGGTTAGCTCAATAGTAATCTGGCTTTTTGTCAGCCTGGCTACAGTGCTGAAGAGAAACCTGGGGTTGTTCTTATTTTCTTCAATAAGTGACAAATAGTAAGATGTTCTGGCTTTGCAGAGGACTTTCTTATAAATCAGCAAAATATTTCTCCAGGCTAAATGATTATCTTCTAAAATTGTAACACGCCATTTCCTCTTCAGCTTACGAGTTATCTGCTTTAGGCTACGTGTTTGAGAATTATACCACGGAGTCAGGTACTTCTGATTTGAGGCCTTATTTTTCACAGGAGCTACAGTATCCAGAGTCATACGTAGTGAGGAGGTAAAATTAATAACAAGATAATCGACCTCTGTTGGAGTAGCGTTCAGATAGCTGCTCTGCTCTGTGTTGGTACAGGGCATTGAAGATGATAACAGTGGGTGGATTATATTCTTAAACTTAGTTACAGCGCTTTCAGAAAGACATCTACTGTGATAAAGTCTACTCTCCACTGCTGTGTAATCAATTATTGTAAATGTCAATGTTACCAGGAAATGATCAGAGAGGGTTTTCAGGAAATACTGTTACAACTAGAGACGGCACGATACCACTTTTTTTTATGTCCGATACGATACCGATATCATAAATTTGGATATCTGCCGATACCGATATGAATCCGATATAGTGTTTTTTAATCAATAAAACTGTTTTTTAAAATATCTTGCTGCATTTTGTATAAGTTCATACTCAAGTTTAAATAAACAACAACACTAAAGCTATTCTGTTATACCTGTATGTAAAAAATACACTGCACCCCAAATATTTCATAGTTCAGCAATACTGATCAATCTAATAAACTTAAACCTACTCCATCCTCCCTATTCTGGTATTTTAAAGAGTACTTAGCAGAAATATTAAGCAACCTAACTAATAGGGTTGCAAACTCCCAGCAAAAAAAAATAAGGAACCACCCCCCACCCTCCACCTCATGATGCTTACAGTAATTGACGTAATCAACTTTAATTTGATGCAGTGTGAAAAAAAATGCACAGAAATAAATTATTGTTCAAGAATAATTAAATAGATTCAACATCTTTCTTCAACAGAACTGCAGAATTCACAGATGGTACCTTCCCAAAGGAAAAAGTACTATAGCTTACTAGGGTATATTAGACTTAACAGTTACTATATACAGTAATGGACTTCTATTTTACATCAGATTAAAACTTTGGGTGTAAGATTCAGATAATTATTTATTAAAAGCTAGATATTTTAAATGAGAATAAGAAAGAAAAGTATGTCTTTGTGCCCCCTTTTCCCTGTTAATGCCCTGTCGGCCCCCCTGGCTAAACTTTGCTAGATCCGCCCCTGCACAGTTACCAGCCGTCAGCTACGTAGAAAAGGATCCTGGTGTAGAAAGTAATATTAAACAAATTCTAACAACAGCTTATCAAGCTTAAACGTGCTGCTGTTGTTCAGCTGCTGGTTTCCTCTTTCTGGTGCAAAGTGGGCCAAAAATAAAGAAGAGAGACGGACTCGCGACAGAAAAGCCGATCAGCTGATCATTAATGAGTTTCATGATTGAAGTAGCAGCAGGAAGGTGAGGGAGAGAGAGAGGCAGTCGCTCCATATATCGGTTGTTAAGCTTAACGCGGGAATGCTTTACAAACATTCAGAGATGAACTTACACACTTGCTTTACTTCTCTCTGGGATAACTTCCTCGGAGATGAAATGCCGGATTGCTAGCAAGGCTACAAATACACACAGCCACTCTATCACGTGATGCATACTGCTCCCACGTGCTAAGGTTATGAGCCGAGTTATGCCATGGCAAGTTTTGAGAGGTGTTTTTTTTTATATATTTACTGAATCGGATTACATTTTTTATTTCTCTCCGATATCTGATCCAGTAATTTACGTCAGTATCCGACCGATACCGATACGTAATATCTGATCGGTCCATCTGTAGTTACAACCCAACGATTTACAACATTAAAGTGGTGTTTGAGTTTACTATTTAAAACAACACATATGGAATGTCCAAATTGCACCTCCAATTCCTCCATGTTAAAGATTAACTTTTAAGCTATGCTGTGAGATGAGCTGCCTCTCAGCTTCTGTGCTGCTGTGGAAAATGAGCTTTGGCCCAGAGACAACAACAGCATATCTGGAGTACTACAATAAAAACTTTATTGCAGTAATATTGTTGGTAATTATTACCAACAGATTTGACCAACACACGTTAGAATTAGAAGTTAAGCAAGAGGAACCCTGAGATCAGGGGAAGTATGACCAAAAGAGTTATTTAGAAAAAAGTCACATACTATTTGCTTTGTGAGCTCCAGTTGATTTTTCTTTGTCTACAGACTGTAATCTATGGAGGACCACAAGAGCCATGCGCATCGAAATAAAAAATTCTGTGCTTTAATAATGAATTGTAGAATAAATTCTGCAATTGTAAATTCATTTTTGAATTCCAATTTAATAAACTGCATTTCAAAATCCTTTTTCCAATTGTACTTTAATAAACTGCATTTTAAAATCCTTTTTTCAGTTGCAATTTAATAAACTGCAGTTTATTAAATTGCAAGTGGAAAAAGGATTTTGAAATGCAGTTTATTAAATTGGAATTCAAAAATGAATTTACAATTGCAGAATTTATTCTACAATTCATTATTAAAGCACAGAAATCTTTATTTCGATGCACGTGACTCTTGTGGTCCTCCATAGTAATCAGTTGAGGGTTTAGCCAACTCAATTTAACCAAATATAAATAGAATTTTAAAGCTTTCCCAACTATATCTAGGGTCTGATTCCCAACTCCATAGATGCCATAACAGACAAGGGTGTTACAAGACCGGCTAGCTTCATTAAGATTTCAGCTAAATCCACTAGACACTGTTCAAGTGCAGTTGGTCCCTGCATGCATGTTCTTGTTTCAATCTACAAAGTGTTTTTTTCCTTTTAGTTATGCTGTATTATGTTATAGTTTACAGTCAAAATAATAACATCCCACAGCCTTCCCACATCTTTTTTCACTCCCATTTCTGTGATGCATTTATGGTGCAGAAGCAAAGCGGTAATCTTCCTTGAGCATCTAGTTAAAAAATAACTTGGCACCTAAACCCACAGTAAAGTTTTTAAAGTGCCAGGCAATATTCTCTGTGAAACATTCACAGTTGTTTTAAGATAACCTAACTAACGATGAATTTTAACTGCAGGAGGTTCAGTATATTCAAGCTGAGAGTAGCCTGTGCCTTAAGTTGCTCAATGCTTCTCTCTTAAACCCCTCCCAATCCTTCACACTCTCATCCTACATACATTTCAGTATTCTGTAAAGCTGAAGTGGGTTAAGGTTGACTCTTGCAATAAAGATTTGTATGCTGTTTATCACTTTGTGCTTTGCCTGTTTCGTTTTTTTCTTTTCTCTTTTTTCATTTCGAAAATAGCTGACACTTTTTGCTCTTCTAGTTTCATTAACAAATGCTTAAGCAATAGATGATCTTCACTTTTGATGAGGTCACCCAGAGTATTTAACTAACAACTATTAACTGCCTGAATTACCCATGGGTTGCAATAAATGTTTAAAAAAACCTGACAAACATTGTCTTAGTTATAAATGTACATTTAACTATTTTGCATATAAATACTTTGACCATTTTCATGATAGCACGAACCATTAATAGCTCCCAGACAACTGTTTAACTGTCGATTCCACTGTTTATAAAGTATAAAAATATTCATTATTATATTTAAACTTATTAATTGTTTATATCTGTGTTTGTAAATTACATACTAATGTGTACCTAACACCTAAGTATACTCAGTTCTGCATACTTATATCTAAGTTACGTATATTCAACTGTGTCTAATTGGTGTGAAGCCTCTGTATTCACACATTTTGTTATATTTAAATGTTCGGATGGGAAGGGATGAATCACTCCAGAATAAATTTAATGCAAACTAGATGTTTTTAGAACTTTTTTTATTTAAAAGATAATTATTAAAGAAATCACGTAATCATTTCTCCAAATGTAAAGCCTGCAAAAATGACAGCGGTGGTAAAGGTGTGTTTGATTGGTGTGGAACCTATATAACCATATATCACCATTTTTCTCAATAATTCGCGCTGTAAAAATAAAGCAGGAAAAAATCTCTCACAAAATAGTGAAGGTGTTTGTATAATGTTATAAAGTGCATGTGTCAGTTTTGATAAATCTCATATACAGTTGTTTCCTTATCTTGGCGGAAAATGTTTGCACATCAGATACGTATGTTTGCATCTGATGCTGTAAATGTGAACATTTATTCCTAACATGAGAATATGCAGATATTTTTCCTAAAAGGCCTTTACATACAAACAGTGCATGGATGTATACAGATAGAGCACCTTAAGCTGCATTCTAATTCTGAAGTACAGACATGTTTACATTTATTTTGCTTTATTTGTGCAAATTATGCAGAGTAATGACAATTCCTCTCTTCCCATTAATTTGATCAGATACCCACTTCATTCATTTAAGCCCATATTTTCTTCCCTTATTTGCTGTTTCTCTGTCTGTTCACATCACCTGTGCCTGCCTCTCTTCCAACAGTTTTGAGGGTTATTCATTCTATCATGTCTGCCAAGATGCTGTCATCTTCCTTCACATCCACTTTGATCTTCTTGCCCACCAGGTTCTGCATGTTCTCTGGAGGGATGCCCTTTGGCTCACCAACCTTCACTGCAAACATGTCCAGGCGGAGCACTGTACCTTTGGAAATGGCCACCTTAGCTATCACTGACTTGCCCAGCTGTGCAGAAAACAAAGAATACAGAAATCACAGATAGATTAACAACATATAAATACTAAACATTTATCATTTCTATGGGAACAACTTGATCCATCTCACAAATAAGGTATTGCCACGTTGCCAAATGCTGCCAAGGTTTAGTCTTTGTTTGACTAATTAAAATTTATTCCATAAGTATATGGTTGTATTTTATGGTAATTATAACCTGCTATTACACAACGTGCCACTGAAATTGTTAGCACTATTGTATTATGAAGCTATTTGGCTTGAACATGAGTGTGTTTGCAAGTTCCCACAGTGAGTTTTCTTCCAAAGTGCAAGGACATACTTCTTAGGTTAATGATTCATTTTAAATTGATCGTGGATGTGACAGTGTATTGTTGTCTCTCTGTTTGTCCAGGCTGTAACCTGTCTCATGCCCAGTGATGGTAAAGCCCCCTTTGGCAGAATATTCAAAAGGTACTTTAAATGTGATGGATAGACCCTACGTGAAATGAGACTTACTATAAACCTTATTTTTTGCAACAGCAACAAAATGTCTAATTTCTGGAACATATGCACTTAAAGGAAAAAGATAAATATATTTGGAACAGAATAACAGAGAAATGTCTTGTAAAAAGACATGTGAAATGTGTGTAGCTGTACAAAAGGGACCCCAGTAGTGCACTTAGTGCACTTTAATTCAGCTAGGGGGGGTCATGTGTAGGGATGGGTATCGAAGACCGGTTCTTGTTGAGAACCGGTTCCCACTGTTTCAATTCCTTGGAATCGTTTGCCATTCTTGCAAACGATTCCCTTATCGATTCCAGTCGCCCCGAATGACGTCACCACGTTGCGGAGCGTCGGAGCATACTTGGCAGGAAACACGGCGCCTAAGCGGCTCAAACGCTTAAAAGTTTGTTTATACTTTACGAGAACGGATGACAACAGGGCAACTTGCAATACTTGCAAAGTAGATATTTCATTAAGGGAGGAAACACTACGAATATGCAAAAGCATTTGCTCACAAAACACGCGATGAACTTAAATGAATGTCTTTAATTCCACTCCGGACTCGTGAATCTCAACCCAGCAGCAGCGGTAACGTTTGCACGTCATCTCCCTTTAATGCGGCAGGTCAATAATCAACTAACAGTGCATATTATGTTAGCGCGATCTGCTTTATTACAAAACCTGCCATTGTGCATTTAGGTGACCATGATGAGACAGACAGACAGAGTCTGGCTGGCGCTCACTGGCAGTTGTCGCTGCAGTCCACCGGTAGCGTCTCTTTTCAGGCCCGCATGTCACCGAGCAGTGACTAGTTTGTGGTCAAAACCTTGCAGCCATTTGCCACAGCAGATGGTAAGTGAATGTGTTTAATTGTAGGCAGGGACATTACTGGATATTCTTGTGTAATTGCTACAGAATAATTTATGTTATACTTTGTTATTGCTACAGAAGAATATTTATTTTATTATTTTACGTTTACAATTTTCCCCGGGGACCCTGTGACACCCCATTGAAGAGCCGTAGGCTGTGGATCTCTTAAGATCTCACTGTTAGGTTTGTAAGGCCATGTTACTCCTAAATTTCTATCTTGTTGAAAGAGAAGATAAAAAACAGTTCTAAGCTAATCGACCTTAGTGTTCTCCTTTTTAAAAACAAGAATCGATAAGAGAATCGATAAAGAATCGAATCGTTAAACAGAATCGAAAATGGAATCGGAATCGTTAAAATCTTATCAATACCCATCCCTAGTCATGTGATTATTGGAGTTTTCTCTGTATTATTGTAAGGTTATTTACCTTATAATATAATGTACCTTGAGGCAACTGTTGTTGTGATTTGGTGATATATAAATAAAACTGAATTGAATTAAATTAATGAAGTGGCACTTGTGAGTAACTTATGTTAGATTTGTATTGTTTATTGTCATTTATGCTTAGAAATATTTACTCATATATTCTTAGAAGTATATAATCATTTGTAGATTGAAAGAATGTCTCATCCTAGGAGGCCTGTAACAACTCTGTGTAGCATGAAGAGGGGAGTGCGTTCACTCCTCTTCAGGGTGTTCTGGCATAGATCACACACCTCCTAGGAGAGGTCGTATCTTCTCTTGCTGATATATGGTATAACAAACACACGTATATCTGTTTGAGTCTAAGAGCCTTTTGTTCAGATGTACCGCTAGACTCCTGGCACCAGCTTTGGGGAGTCTTCCTGGGGTTACATCTTGACCCCATACACACATAGATACACACACACACACACACACTCAGGGTATTCTTCGTTCACATGTATACCTATAAGATGTCATATGTTAATGAACCTATGCATATTCATGTAACCACAATAAAAGAGCAGTGTTACGGGGGAGCGGACGAGAGCAACTGGGGTCAAGCGAAGGAACGGCGCCTGTCCAGTTCTCTCCCGTGCACGTGAAACATAAAGAATGTTGCCTACTTCGTGTCTTGCTTGCTGTGTAATTACATTGCCTTCAACGTTCCAGCGGTTAGGGTTAAGCTACAAACCTATCAACTTGTGAGAAATAATAAAAGATCAAGCTTGAAATGTAGACTTCCTGTCTCAACTTTTACCTTTTTGCTAAATTTCCTCCTAAATGAATCAAACTGACCTTATCATGGCAGGTCTTCTCACATGGCAACATTTGCTTGACTGGTGATCCCATTGCCGTCTCCACCAGTCGGATTGCTCGGACCAGCTCTGCCAGCTCGGAAGGCTCCAGGGATGCCTCATGGTCATTTCCCTTCCAGGTCTTATCCAGGGTCACATGGCGTTCCACAACTTTTGCTCCCATTCCCACAGCAGCCACAGTGATGTAGATGCCCTGCTCGTGTCCAGAATATCCAATTGGAACATCTGGAAATTCCTCCTGGAATGTCTTCCAGAAAAAATAGACATCTAAGCACAGGGGGTACACAAACACTGGTTTCTCAAGTCTTTCATTGGCAGGTTCCTTCTCTCTAGAAAGAAGTACCTACAAAACTTGGTGATAGTGTAAGATGACACTGTAATATCATATAACATTTAAAGAATGGATTTGAAGTTAAGTAACTGTTGAGCTAAATGTTGTGTTAGCTTGTTGACAAAAAGATGTGGACTTTAGATGTTTAAAAAAAATCTTGACTTCCTTCATATCAATTACAATGATATGAAGAAAAAAAAATTACAATGACCTGCTCTACTAAGGTGGTTAATGAGTCTTCATCTCTGGCAATGTGCCATGTATGAAGAGATGGAAAAACAATCCCACACCCTGCCTCTCCAGTACATTCCATTTCATATGACTTTTAGTTTCCTTTGGGACTGTTCACCATATTCCAGAGAAAATTTTCTTTATTGTTTAGACAGTTTAAAACCCTCTCAGCAACAACAGTGATGTGATTACTTGAATGGACACAACACTGGTCACTAACTGGTCCAGCTGGAAACTGCCAAGGCTCCATAGACCCTTGATCTGCTGTTTTCAAGGATTTCCTCTTTCAGCAAACCAAGGTACATTTGCTTTTTGTAAGAGCATTTAATGATCTGCATAGCCATTTAAATGACGGTATAGACAGTAGGATATATAATGTGGCATCTGTTTGGCATTAGTAACTTTAAGAAGGTATGTTTCAGAAGGCATGCTACAGTCGATCCTTATAACAGGCTAAGCTAGCATACATTTGGGCAGCCTTTTCCTTAATTGCACTAAACTGCAAAATCTGTATCGTCAATGATAGGACCAATTAATGGTATAACTGCAGAAAAAAATAAATCTTTAAAAAGTCACTAGAGATTAAACTTTTTGCAAAGAGTCAAGTGCAAAGAGCCTAAACGGCTCATTACCAGAGCAGAACAACATCGAAGTTTATGGAAATGTATAAAATAGGGCAGAGTAAAGAAAACACTGGATTTATTTTATAAACTGTTGATAAGAATTTAACAATTCCATTATCGATATCACTTATTGCTTCTCACTGGGTTCTCAGTGACTCCGATATGAGAGTGACAACCAGTACTAAGCAACATATCAAAGACATTACATTCACGCAAATTAATTGTATGCTTTGGGTCAAATGTTTGTGGATGTTGGAGACATTTCCCATATTTGTTGTGATCAGTACTGAGGTCGTAATGAGATGAAAAATACAGAAACTTGCACCTGAAAACAAAAGTGCTGAACTGCTAAAAGCTGAAATCCACACAGAAGAAGTTGGAAAAGAGCTGAAAATGTTTTAAATGTAAATTAGAAAAACCTAAGTAATGAGAAAAGAAAATTTAGAGTCAGAAAACATCTGAATGAATATTAAAAGTTCATATTCTTTGAATCACTGAATGACTGAAATGTGTGATCCCTCCACTTGTATCCACACAGTTTAAAAAGTTTATATTTCTGAGCTTTGAAAGACATGCTGTTGGAAAGAGAACATCGATGGTGAGGTTTTGAGGGTAAAATGATGGCTGTAGGGCAAACACTGTGGACACAGCAGCAGTTGAAAGAGAAGTGTTTAAAATGAATCTTGGCACAGTGAGAGAGAGAGCTCGTTAAGCAGGCAGGTGTGAGCCTGGTTGCTATAGTGACTGCACCCAATGGCCCCATACACACGCAGACATGCACCTCACTTTTGCTGCTTAAAATGAACAGAAAAGTCAGGCCGAAACAAATCGCTCCCAAATGAAAAGTATAAGTCGTATTGACAAAATTCTTTCACCGTGAGCGGCAGCAGTGTCTAGTCTACCTAATTCTCGGGTTTCATGCCTGTGGAGTTTATTATATGGACGTGGTGACAGTGTAAAGACAGCCTGCTCTTCTGATTTTCAAAGGAACTTTCTGAGCCATTTTAACATTGGAGTCTATGGAGGAGTTGGAGGGAGGAGGCTGTGCTTTGGTGACATTTATGAAAGAACCATAACACCTAGCACAATAGTAAACACATTGGATGAAAGAGGACAGCGATGGCTACGTTTTGAGGGTAAAATCATACCTGTAGAGCAAACGCTGCGGACACAGCAGCAGTTTTAAAAGATTTTAAGATTAATTTTTTCGCTCCTCTCACTCTAGCAGTTGAGCTGTCTCACTCTAGCCCCAACATTCCGTCCCATACACACCCATTATAAACGCTGAAACGGCTGAAAAAACATCATGAAACTTAAACTGGAACTGAAGAAAAAGTATAACAGATATTGAAAAGATAAATACAATTTGAATAGTTGAATGTCTCGTCTTCGTTTTAAAGTTTGAATGGTGGCTCTATGTCAACGTATGTTGAAGTAGATACAGTTTGAAAATGAGTAAGTTGAATGAGGATTTGAAGGGTCTCCCCATTGAAATACATGGGAAATTTTTGTTGAAAAAAGTTGAATAAAATTAAAAATATAAATGTTAGAAATGAGAAAAATAGAAGCAGTCATGTCCAAAAGAAGAGGAATCTAACGGTGTTTGAATGGTTTTTCTAAGTTAAACGGTTTTGAAGGAGATAGAGTACAAAAAACGTACGGAAGAATAAAATAGAATAATAAAGATTAGAAGAACAATACTGTGAATGCTTTTACAAGCATTCACACTAATAATAAAGATTAGAAGAACAATACTGTGAATGCTTTTACAAGCATTCACACTAATTAGAAGAACAATACTGTGAATGCTTTTACAAGCATTCACACTAATTAGAAGAACAATACTGTGAATGCTTTTACAAGCATTCACACTAATAAAGATTAGAAGAACAATACTGTGAATGCTTTTACAAGCATTCACACTAATAATAAAGATTAGAAGAACAATACTGTGAATGCTTTTACAAGCATTCACACTAATAATTAAGATTTGAAGAACAATACTGTGAATGCTTTTACAAGCATTCACACTAATTAGTGGTGCAAAGAGTGATTCAGGAAGAGTCAGGAGGAAGTGATAACACAAGAGTTACGACTGTGAGTCCTCCCTGAACTGCGGGAGCAGATCACCAGAGAGGAGCTATAAGTGAGGTCAAATACCAGGTGGAGTCGCCGACGTGTCAGCTGCTGCCACAATTTTTTTTTTAAAGAATAAATGAGTGAAAAATTGATCATATATTATAAAATAGAATTGTCTGACAGAATTTTTTAAATTAACATAATGGGCAATGGGAAATCTTTCTTTGCTTATGAAACTAACTAAAACTAAACTTCATGTGTGCAGCAACAGCTAGAGCCGCTGCTGAGGATGGTGGTGGTGAGAGGAAAGAGGAGAGCACAGCCATGAGTAGCTGCCACTGAGGACAATGTTAATCTGAATGGTGTAACTGAAGGTTCAGGTAATGTCCTAAGAATTGTCATTTTTACTAAAAGTGTTGGGGAATGCCTCTCCGTGAATCGCTACCTTATCGTGGTGGAGGGGTTTGTGTGTCACAGGGATCCCAGGGGCTATGTTGTCTGGGGGCTTTTGCCCCCTGGTAGGGTCTCCCATGGCAAATTGGTCCTGGGTGAGGGACCAGACAAAGAGCGATTCAGAAGACCCGTATGAAAAGAACATCGAGGGAACAGTTTACCCTGCCCGGGATAGGGTTACAGGGGCCCCGCCCTGGAGCCAGGCCTGGGGAGGGTGCCCGAGGGCGAGCGTCTGGTGGCCGGGCCTTAGTCCATGGGGCCCGGCCAGGCACAGCCCGAAGAGGAGACATGGGCCCATCCTCCCGCAGGCCCACCACCCGCAGGAGGCGCCATAGGGGTCGGGTGCAATGTGTGTCGGGCGGCGGCCAGGAGCAGAGGCCCTGGCGGACCGATCCCCGGCTGCCAAGAATGGCAATAGGGACATGGAATGTCACCTCTCTGGTGGGGAAGGAGCCTGAGTTAGTGCGTGAGGTTGAGAAGTACCAGCTAGATATAGTCGGGCTCACCTCTACGCATGGCTTGGGCTCTGGAACTAGTCTCCTGGAGAGGGGCTGGACTCTGTCTCAGTCTGGAGTTGCCCCTGGTGAGAGGCGGCGGGCTGGGGTGGGTATTCTAATATCCCCCCGGCTTGCTGCCGGTACGTTGGGGTTTTTCCCGGTGGATGAGAGGGTTTGTTCCCTGCGCCTCAGGGTCGGGGAATGGGTCCTGACTGTCATCTGCGCTTATGCGCCGAGTGGCAGTTCAGAGTACCCAGCCTTCTTAGAGTCCCTGGGGGGGGGGGGGGGGGGGGGGGGGGCCCTGCTGGAAGGTGCCCCACCTGGAGACTCTGTTGTCCTACTGGGAGACTTCAATGCTCACGTGGGTAACGACAGTGAGACCTGGAGGGGCGTGATTGGGAGGAACGGCCTCCCTGATCTGAATCCGAGTGGTGTTTTGTTATTGGACTTCTGTGCAAATCACAACTTGGCCATAACGAACACCTTGTTCGAGCATAAGAGTGTCCATAAGTGCACGTGGCACCAGGATGCTCTAGGCCGCAGGTCGATGATCGATTTTGTAATCGTATCACCAGACCTGCGACCATATGTTCTGGACACTCGGGTAAAGAGAGGGGCTGAGCTGTCAACTGATCACCACCTGGTGGTGAGTTGGATCAGGTGGCGGGGGAGGACGCTGGACAGACCCGGTGCACCTAAACGCGTAGTGAGGGTGTGCTGGGAACGTCTAGCAGAGGCCCCAGTCCGCGAGATCTTCAACGCACACCTCCGGCAGAGCTTCAACAACATTCCGAGGGAGACTGGGGACATTGAGTCCGAATGGACCATGTTCAGCGTCTCCATTGCCGAAGCTGCTGCATTGAGCTGCGGCCGCAAGGTGGTTGGTGCCTGCTGTGGTGGTAATCCCCGAACCAAATGGTGGACACCAGAGGTGAAGGGAGCCACCAGGCTGAAGAAGGAGTCCTATCGGGTTTGGTTAGCCTGTGGGACTCCAGAGGCAGCTGACAGGTATCGACAGGCCAAGCGGAATGCGGCTCGGGCAGTGGCTGAAGCAAAAACTCGGGTGTGGGAGGAGTTCGGAGAGGCCATGGAAAAAGACATTCGGACTGCCTCGAAGAGATTCTGGCAAACCGTCAGGCGTCTCAGGAGGGGAAAGCGGTGCTCTACCTGCACTGTGTATAGTGCTGGCGGTGCGCTGCTGACGTCGACTGAGAAAATTGTCAGACGGTGGAAGGAATACTTCGAGGACCTCCTTAATCCCACTGACACGTCTTCCGAGGAGGAAGCAGAGTCTGGGGATGAGGGGAATGACCCGCCAATTTCTGGGGTCGAGGTCACTGAGGCAGTTAAACAACTCCTCGGTGGCAGAGCCCCTGGTGTTGATGAGGTCCGCCCCGAGTTCCTGAAGGCGCTGGACGTTGTAGGGCTGTCCTGGTTGACACGCCTCTACAATGTTGTGTGGAGATCAGGGGCAGTACCCCTGGACTGGCAGACCGGGGTGGTGGTCCCCATCTTTAAGAAGGGAGACCGGAGGGTGTGTTCCAACTACAGGGGGATCACACTCCTCAGCCTCCCTGGGAAAGTCTATGCCAGGGTGCTGGAAAGGAGAGTTCGTCCGTTAGTCGAACCTCGGATACAGGAGGAACAATGCGGTTTTCGTCCTGGTTGCGGAACACTGGACCAGCTCTTTATCCTCTCAAGGATACTTGAGGGTGCATGGGAGTTTGCCCAACCAGTCTACATGTGTTTTGTGGACTTGGAGAAGGCATTCGACCGTGTCCCTCGGGGTGTCCTGTGGGAGGTGTTGCGGGAGTATGGGGTGTCTGGCCCACTGCTACGGGCCATTCGATCCCTATACAACCGTTGTAAGAGTTTGGTTCGCATTGCCGGCAATAAGTCGGACTTGTTTCCGGTGGGTGATGGGCTCCGCCAGGGCTGCCCTTTATCACCGATTCTGTTCATAATTTTTATGGACAGGATTTCTAGGCGCAGCCAAGTGGCGGAGGGCTTTCACTTCGGTGGCCTCAGAATCTCATCTCTGCTTTTTGCGGATGATGTGGTTCTGATGGCTTCATCGGGTGGGGGCCTCCAGCTCGCACTGGAACGGTTCGCAGCCGAGTGTGAAGCAGCGGGAATGAGGATCAGCACCTCCAAATCTGAGGCCATGGTTCTCAGCCGGAAAAGGGTGGAGTGCCCACTCCGGGTCGGGGATGAGTTCCTGCCCCAAGTGGAGGAGTTTAAGTATCTCGGGGTCTTGTTCGCGAGTGATGGGAGAAGGGAGCCGGAGATCGACAGATGGATTGGTGCTGCGGCCGCAGTGATGCGGACGCTGCACCGGTCCGTCGTGGTGAAGAGGGAGCTGAGTGTAAAAGCGAAGCTCTCAATTTACCGGTCAATCTACGTCCCGACCCTCACCTATGGCCACGAGCTGTGGGTAGTGACCGAAAGAACGAGATCGCGGATACAAGCGGCAGAAATGAGCTTCCTCCGAAGGGTGGCTGGCCTCTCCCTTAGAGATAGGGTGAGAAGTTCGGCCATCCGGGAGGGGCTCAGAGTAGAGCCGCTGCTGCTCCACATCGAAAGTTGAGGTGGTTCGGGCATCTGACAAGGATGCCCCCTGGGCGCCTCCTGGGTGAGGTGTTCCGGGCATGTCCCACCGGGAGGAGGCCCCGGGGCAGACCCAGGACGCGCTGGAGAGATTATATCTCTCGGCTGGCCTGGGAACGCCTTGGTGTTCCCCCGGATGAGCTGGAGGAGGTGGCTGGAGAGAGGGAGGTCTGGGCTTCTCTGCTTAGGCTGCTGCCCCCGCGACCCGATCTCGGATAAAGCGGATGAGGATGGATGGATGGATGGTGTTGGGGAATGTTGCCTGAAGGGATTACCTTTTTTGTAACCTGAATGTTGCCTTGTTTGCTGCTATGGATTGCAATAAAAGAACATAGAACATGATGACTGAGTATGAGGAAATTATTCACTAATATTACCTTGATCACACTGAGGTTGACCTCTTTAGGATCCAAAGGGTAGGCGCTGGTGCATTGCAGGAGGGTGAAGTTCTGCTTGTGCTCCTTTACTGTCTTGTAGACACGGCGTATGGTTTCCATGGACTGCATCCCAGTGGATATCACCATGGGTCGCCCTGACAATGACATATGTATTATGTAATCCAATATACTATTCAGATGGGGAGGAATGTAAGGTGTGTAGTTAAATTTAATAATGAAAATTGGCTCATCATAACAGGACAGACAAACAAAACTTACAGATTCAGAATAAAAGAGAAAATTCAGGTGATATTTAGAAATAACATATCAGTGTAGCAGTATTTGTAATTTTTTTATGTTGTCATGTTGTTGTACTTTTAATGCTGCCCACTATTTCAGCGCTCAAATGAAGTCTCTATCAGAGAGCTCTTTTTTTTTTTTTTTTTTTTTTTTTACAAGGGACTACTCCCACAAGGTGGGATCAGCTATAAAATGCACTGCACACTGCAGATTTGTTGTTTCCCACGACAGTTTATGTAAGAGTGATTTGAGGTTACTCATGAAAAGCCTTGTACCTTTTTTGGCGGTTTTCTCCAGATATGGAAAGTTGTTCGTGTCACACGAGGCAACTTTGAAGAAGGGCACATCCAGCTCATGAAGGAACTCCACAGCCATCTATGGATATCAGATACATATATATACTGAAAAATTCAAACATATGACCAAAGAATGCTAAAATGTATATATCAGGCATAATGGCTTCATTGTGTCTCAGCACTGAGTGTGCAAATCTCCTGAGAGCTACAGGAAGGATGGAACATTATCCTGCAAAAGATATTGCCTTTGGCCCATATCTCTCATAGGTGTTCAGATAGGTTACGGTGTCTGTATAGGTCATAGCATTCGATTCACATCATTTTCTCAAATTATTGAGGGATTCCTTGTGCTGTGTGGAGTGGAGTATTGTTATCTTGGAAGAGACCATGACGACAAGGACAGAGGATAAAGGTAATTATTGACATCAACTTTGTATTGATTTGTATTAAACCTTGATTTTGTGTCCACTTAACCCCTTGGTGGGGTTTTACAAAATTTTAAATTTCCCCCACAACACAATAGAACCACTTGATCTCCTGACTGGAATGGCTTAAGTATATAGGTTTTTCTTTCTAGTTTGTAACAGTGGGTAGTTTTTTTTTTTTTCTTCGATTGCAAGTGTGAGAAATATGCATCAATACTCAGCACATTGTTGAGTACCACTCTGTCCCTGTGGATTGAAGTGAAAGTCATTGCACACACATAGTTCCCGGGATTAATTTTTTTCTTATACCTCATCCATGCCAGAGGCGGTGAGAAAGATGCCGACTTCATCTGCATACTTTTTTAGTTCCCTGTATTGATCATGACTGAACTCCAAGTGACGCTTGTGATCACCGTATGTTTTCCCCCAGGAGTGCTTTGAATTGTAAGGGCGCTCCAAGGCTCGCTTGCTGAATTTGTACTCCAATTCACTTTTCTGGAATTTAGCACAATCGGCACCACAGTCCTAAGAAGAGAAGAGAAAAGAAGTATGTTTTAAATAATATTCGTTAAAAGCTCTTTAAGAAAAAAAAATTCATTTAATTTACCTTTGCCATCTTGATCATTTTTTTAGCAATCTCAATGTCTCCCTGGTGGTTTTGTCCAATTTCAGCAATGATGAAACACGGATGGGAGCCACCGATCATTCTGCCGGGACATAGTGCAAACTGAAGAGGCATGCTGCTAACACACAAATTGAACAAATGATTCAAATTCAGAGTGGAATGTTGTAAATTCAGAGATTGCAAACGACCGAAGCGTCCGAGTTGCGAGAGGACAGGAAGTGGTTACTGCTGTATGTTGTACTTTATAGCCCCGAGGTACCGCCTCCAGAAACATTTTTTTAGGACACATAGGAAATAATTAATATTTACTTGTCCCTGCCTTAACCTAAACCATATCTTAACATTATAACATCATAACACCAAGTTTGAACACTTTACAATAAATTATATTTTGTATCATTTCTGTATTTATCTGGGATTTTTTAAGCTGGACACCAATCACATCTATTGTAATTCTTTTAATGCTCCTGACAATTTGCTCTTTATATTTGCTCATGGAAAAATCGATTTTAAAAAATCTGTGTAATTTTACATAAATATGAGCAATGTTTCTAATGGCTGTTGGCTTTGTTGTAGCTAACGAGGTTATCAGATGGAAGGTCACATGCTTTTAACCGCTGCTTTCTCTTTCACTGTTTAGCCCAGAATTGTTTTAGTCATTTAATTTTAAGCAATTTCTTTTTTAGATAAGTCTTAAATCTCAAACAATGCTTTAAAGTCAAATTGAATCCAAACATTTTCATTTTATTTGAACAAAATCTTTTAAAAAATATTCAAAAATGAATTTTCCACAATTGAGTTTCCATCATTATCAGAGTTTTTTAAGCCACAATATCTACTGACATGTGTTCATTGCTGCCTGCAATATGCGCTTTAAACAGAAAAACAAAAATTAATTGTGTTGATGTTTTCATAAGCCGTGAATGTTATCATAAAATGTCCTCTATAAGTCCTCTTCAGTTAAACACTTTCATCAGACAGACTTATCACCACAGGTGTCCTATCACATAAAATTCAAGACTTACAAATAAGAAAAGAAATTTAGTAATTGAACAAAATACTGATAATGTTTGACAGATACATTTCATGGTTTATTAGGAAATATGAAACTGAATAAGTTTACCAATAAATGTTGCAGTGCTGTATTAATAAATGGTTTTGATTATGTCATATCTAGGCAACACTGTTCTCTTAACACTTCTCTTTTTTGTACTGTAGTTAGTTGGAGATATACACATTTTCCATAATATCAAAAAATTTCAGGTTATGAAAATGTTGTAACAACATCAAGAATGACAGGAGAGCCAGGTTCATTTAAATTTTATTGATATACAAATGAAATACAGTTGGTAGTGTCAAGAGAATGAGTTCATTGTGTTCAAACGTTCTCCATAGTCACAAGATCTCCATCCAGTAGAGATACTCTGGGGGTTTTTTTGCATCATGAATGTTCAGCAATTGTGTGATGCTAGTATTTAGTGATTACAAAAATGTGCAATGTTTCCAACACTTTTTGGAACCTATAGCTTACCAGAAGCAATTACGTAGAGTACCGACTGCTTTAATGGTCTTCCAGATATCCATTCTCAAACATTTCCTGAGTGTTCAATGTGTGAAAGAAAGGCCAGTGGGTCAACTGACCATTTATCATAAAAATATATATTTTAAAGTATTAGATATATGAAGCTAAAATTTCACAGCACTAATTATGCATGTTAAAAATTGATACCATTATTTTTTTTTTATGCAAATTTGAGACCGTTGCGCAGATGGCATGTGCTGAGACGGAACTACTTTTTTTTTCACAGTGTATTCACCTGAAACAGACTGTTAAGTGGACAGCTGTATTAGCTTTTGGGTGTAGTAAACATATACCTTAAACGAAGAAAAGAGTTTATGATATGCAAATATTTTCCCAGTTTTATAATGGTTGTACCCCTTAACATGCAATGTAACTGTCTATAATCGGAATTAAGCTATTTAGACCTATATTTAAGAGAGAGGTCCAAAACTCAACCAGTAATAAAGACCACTCTGGATAATAAAATATACTTTTTGCTATTGTTATCTTTTTACTTCATATTAAAAGTCTTATATGGCAACGTCAATTTCTTAACAAAATGCTTGCTTATTTTAATTATATCAACAGCTTTAAAACTGCTGTTGTTTTACATTTATAGAAATTATATAAATGTATTTATAAATGAAATATTATATAGAAAACATAATATAAAAAGAAAAATAAAGTGAACAGTTTAGTATATTTTAAATTTACTATTATTATCACTTAAACACAATTTTAATACTCTCCATTGTCTTACTTTACATGGGCTGTCTCACTGTCTGACATGTTAGGGGATTTAGATATCAAAATCTGAAAGAATTTATATTTTATGAATCCACAGAAAAATATTTCAAAACAAAAAATGTTTCATAGATTAAACCCCTAGAATGATTTGCTTGAAGTAAATTAAAAATATTTATAATATTATGCATATAATGTCCGTGACCAACATGCCTAGCACTGTGTATTCACCCTGTATTTCTGGAAATCAGTAATAGGTTGGACATTTTAAGTAAGGCTATGCAACACCTATTGGTAAGCTGAGAGAATGTATCTCTCTGTTTTTCTCCCAGATCATGTACTGGCACACTATATAGCTGAATTGTTTCTCTGTAAGAGTGTCACACACATATCTGTTCCCAGGATAACATCGGAAAAGATTTAAAAAAAAAAAAAAAGGCTCAGGAAGATTGCCCTGACAAGCTCTCACATAGGCGTTCACTGTGTATGCTATTGCTCCCCTCCAAGTAAATAAACACGCTGGAACTCACTAATCTGTCTCACTTTATAAGGCAGTTTTTCTAAATTTAAGTCAGCAATTACTATTTGTCATGCTCAACTAGCACAGAAAGACTACAAAAAGGATTTTTAACATGTTTAAAAAATTGTTTAAAATTAAAATTACATAAAATATCAGGTTATGCTGTAAATAACGGTGACAAGGTTGAAATGTTATGCTTTAACACCAGTCTAAAACCTGCCACAATTGAGACCATGCAGTATGCAACAGCAGCAAACTGATGTGGCTTTATATTTGTCATTAAACCAAACAATGAGATAAGCTTATCTCGCCAAGATTTTTTTTTATCTGTACCTATAACTCTTGAAATTAGTTTCAAGAATTATATATACACACACATAGGACAGGAAGGCTATTCCTGTAAAGGGCTGATGCAACATATGTATATGAATCGGTGGCGGGGCATGGTCTGCGATGCTGCTGCAGGGGAGGCGGACGCACTTGAGCGGCATCTGCAATCATGCCTCGCCGGCTTAAAGTCTGAACTGGGTCCTGCTGTAATTGTTGTCGGTGATGATGTGCAGCTTGCAGCCGATTGTAAAACAGCAACTGTAAGAATAAAGTGTGTGTGAAAAGCGTTGCCATGTAGTCGGGTCTGCCGT
Organism: Oreochromis grahami; assembly: GCA_029532605.1. Lineage (NCBI taxonomy): Eukaryota > Metazoa > Chordata > Actinopteri > Cichliformes > Cichlidae > Oreochromis > Oreochromis grahami. The sequence goes on from JAQSNX010007032.1 coordinate 24,336, forward strand.
GGTATTGTTACGGTGGTGTCGAAACCCAGGACGGGGGGGGGGGCACGGCAGACCCAGGACAGGGAAGGAGCTAGCCAGAATGGTGACCGAGCTGGCGGCTACCCAGAGGGAGCAGGAGGCGGTGTCACGCTGCCAGCATGAAGAACTCCAGGACTGTATCGAGCGCCAGATGCAGAGGATTGAGAATGTCCAAACTGAAAGGCAGGACGGGAAAGGAAAAATAAAGAAAAGGGAACAGGAGAGAAAAAGGAAGAATGTATAATAAAAGCATAGAGCAAAAATAGAAAAGTGCAATGAATCGCCAACAGCTGCGCTTTTCTTTTTTTTTCAACAGGGATTCATATGGACAAGTTGCACGCAGCCCTTTCCAGGAATAGCCGTCCCTTCCTGGAACTAATTTCAAGAGTTACAGGCACACAAAAAAGTGTTGCAGAGATAAGCCTATCTCAGGATTCAAGATTCAAGAAGTTTATTATCATGTACACAGCAAAACACAAATGGTTACGCAGAGTAATGAAAATTTTACTTTGCAGGTTCCCTTCACAGAACTAAAAGTAAAGTAATAAATAAGTAAAACCAGTGCTTTGTAGCACTTGTAGCTTATGTGTGGGTGTAATCAGAATTTAAAGTGGAAGTACACTCTTAGAAAGGATGTGTTAAAAAATGACACAAAAAATGTGTTGTTACACTATTAACACATTTTGTGTGAATTTTAACATAACATGTGTAAGAAATTGTGTAAACATTGAAAAAATGTGTAAAAAGCTTAACACACTTGATGTGTCGCACAGTTTAACACATTTTGTGTGTTATTTTCAGAATCTAACAACAGGACCTAAAATTAGCAGCGCAGTAATTTGATGCTAGCCCCGTGTTTAGTGAAATAAATTGTAGACGAACAATGTATTATAAGTATATTAACTGAATAAATAAAATGTTTAGTTATTGTTTGTTTTCAATAATCCTTTTCTTATTACTTTCAACAAATAAAACATTTTATAATGTAATGTGGACCAAGGTGTGTATGGTGTACTAAAATTCTGAAAGAGGATTAATTTTTTATTTCTCAGTGTGTATGGCATACCAATTAATGGCCATGGCTATACTATAAGCATAAGTATCCACACAGAACAGG